>APFE030370617.1:33264-63249 GCA_000404065.3 Pinus taeda
AAAATTAGGCCTTCGAGCCTCATTGTAACACAAGTTCGGAACAGTTCAGAGACATGTAGCCGCACATCTCTTCTCAGAGATAAGCTACCATAGTCCTAGCTGGTTTATTTCCAATTCTGGTTGTAAGCATATTTCGGTATTTTCCATTAATGAAATGAAGTGTTATTTCCACTGCATCTCTTTATTTATGGTTATCGCATCTCTGTATTTATGGTTATCTCTGTAATCTATTGCGTTCCTATTTAAATCCGGATCAGTTGGACTAGTGATTCGGAATGGATTACAGTAAAGCCTGGTTTCTATTGACGAGTGAGAGGTGGTTTAGCCTTAAGATGCCCTAGTTGGTTCTTTTGGTTTGAGTCCCACATTCATGCTTTGAATATGGCATGAGGGTGAATGACTAAGGAGAGATTTGGCTCAACCATTCTATGGTCGGGTGGAATGTTGTAGTCCCATCCCGGGTTTGGATTTTGCATCATTAATGAAAGGTTATTTTCCCTTGTATTTCTATGGGTATTATACTAGTTTATATGTGGATCATATGGCTGTGATTTCATTGGTATTTCTGCTGCTATTATGTTGGTTATGTATGCGTTTCATGACAGTGGCTATGTGTAGCTATCATCATGTTTTTAATTGTAAATGAATGGACAATGTATCTATGACCTAATAGATGATAATGCAACAAATGATATGGGGCAACAATGGTTCTTACCGATTCTCATATAAGTATGAGATCCCTATGCTTAAATTTTTTGTTTACACCTATATATTACATATTTGTGATATGTTTGATGAAATGCCTGTCATGGCTAGTAGGGGTCTAGTTAAGAGCTTGTTCAACTATTTTCTTTTGCATCATTGTTTCCCTATTATTTTGCTATTTTGGATATGCCATTCAATTCTGGGCAGTGACCTGGGATTTGGGCCTGAAAAGGTGGCTCAAAATCCAGGGATGCTGGTACATTACTGGAAAAAATAGTCTCTAGACACTTGCACGCCTATAGCATGAGATTGTACAGAGCCTCCTGGACGCTGGCAAGCATATATCATGACAGTGTCTAGAGGTTAAGTGGTCAAAAACATCAGTGGGACCCAGGGGCTAGGTAACTGAAGAGTTGGGATGGTTCTCAGGGGTCCTGTAGCTGATGTGGAAGGTCTGTATGTTGTGTTTCCAACGATTACATTTCATTGAGGTCACATAGGAGGTTGAATCTAATCATAGTAGCCTCTCATCGCATCTTTACCCCGGTTGGTCAGTTACTCGGGTAAATGTGGGAGGAGGGTGTTACAGAGTGGTGCTTGTTGCATTGCATGGTGTTGATCATGGTTGTAGTGATGTCGTGATGTGGAAGTTGGGGTTGTTGTTGAGTGTATGACTGGTTACATGTTGTTATATGTCACTTACATGTATCATTTTTGTATGCTTGGTTATATTCTTGTACGCTTGGTTACATTCTTGTATGATTGGTTACATATATCATTATTGTAAACTTGGTTTCAAGTATTGTTTGCTTATTATGATTATATGCATTCATCTGTGTGTACGGCTGATTACACATTGCTTATGCATGTTGATGTTTGCATGTGACCATGTGTACAATGGCGTAATGGTTGTTTTCATGCATGAGGTCATGGTATGTGTAATTGATATGGTCATGCATTGATCAATAGAATCTAGCTAGAATGATGTTTATGTGTTGATGCACTTATTTTTATATGTCTATATGTTGTTATGATTGTATTATACATGTATCATGCTGATTTGATGATCTTGCAGATGAGACATCTTCCCCGAATTATGCTAAGGTACGTTGATTTATTATGATTTGGTTTAGCTGACATAGTATGCCTTGCAGGAAAGAGATAATATGGCTAGCAAGATGGTAGACTACAAAAAGTCTCCCTATGAGTCAGATGAGCAGCGTGGTGTTGGGCACTCTTCTGATTTGGTAGACACATTGAGAAGATTGAAGGAAGAAATAAGGAGTTGTAAGGCAAAAAATGACAGAATCATATAGGCACAAGAGAAACAAGCAGAGGTAAATGATATTCTTCTTCATAGTTTGTTAGAATTGTGGCGATAAGGGCCACTTTAAATCAGCCATGGATAGGAGGAAAGAACTAATGGGGTTTATGGTATTAGGTCTCATGGGGGTCACATTTCAGATAGAGATGAGACTATTAGAGATGGAAGGTTGTTGGATACTCCATATAGGGGAGGTGATGGATACATGTACTATTCTAGTTCTGGTTCTGATAGCCATCATGATCATCACCATTATCATCCTTATAGGAAGAGTGATATGGCATACTTTCCAAATGAGTTTAAGAAAGCAAATCCACCTACTTTTGATGGAGATGTGAAGAAGCTAGAAGATGCAAAGGCTTGGATACTTGGGATGAACAAATTCTTTGTGTTGCATAATTACACAAATAACATGAAGGCCAGAGTAGCTATCTTCAAATTGAAAGGTAAAATAGACATTTATTGGGAAGATGTGAAACAGATTAGAGACAGAAGTGTTGGAAATAATACTAAGAGGGGGGGGGGTGGGTGAATCAGTATTAGGAAATCAATATAACTTTTTCATTTCATACTCTGATTCATATACGCTACTTCAGTTAAGGGAACCCACATGTACACGCAACTGTGTTTAATGCAACTAGCGTATATCCAATAAACTTATGATTCAGTTAATCCATCATATGTTGATCTTTAATTAGTGCATCAGAACTTCATTAACAATATAAACAGTAAACAGGTGCAATAAAACATAACAAATCATCACACATAAGAAATAGACATGAACACCATGATGTAAGGTGGAAACCCAATGCAGGACAAAAATCACCTGTTGCCGTCTTCCTTTAATATGAGAAAAACCTGTTTACAATCTTGTACTGGCGCAGTATCATACCAGTATGCAGGCACCCACTTGCAGAAGGCTACAATCTTCTCTCATTCTCCAGTTATTACTGGAAGGGAGCTGCAACCCCCTAGCTCTTGTACTAGACAATATATTTACTAGTACGTAGGCATCGATCTACAGAAGGCTACAACCTTCTCTTTTCTTTCAGGGACCACGTTTCATAAATTTTCAGACTGGATCCATCAATAACATCAAAGCACAAAATCAATCACCACTGCAATACAACCATCAACTATATCTGCATCATCAATCTCTGAATCACCCAACAATTGAATCACTGAAACCTTGTTATCAAAACACAGTCACTAGAACACAGAGTAGAACCCATAACTCTGCAACAACCACTTGAACCAACAACAACCTCAACTATCAAATCTCATAATGTATACGCTAATTGGATGTGTCAAACCAGCGTGTATACGCCCTTTCACCAAAGGGAACCAACGTGTATACGCCCTTTCACCAGATTTGAAAATAATTACTTATACCTTCGTTGCCATTTACTACTTCAGATATACCCAGATCATCAGATATAAAGGATAAGATATGTGTCAGTATTCAGATCTAAACTAATCATGATCATATCGTATAATGATAATGCATTTTAGTCTCCATGATCCCGGTCCATCAACCTTCATTCGCCACATAGGTGCATCCTTAGCAAAGCATCACATACCCATAATCTGCATGCTAGATCTCACACTTCATCAGATATTCATCACTTGCGTGCCTTGGCCTAATGATCTTCTCCTCCTTTTATAGTCTTAGGCTTTGCTTAATACCATGGACCAAAACCACTTAGGATCAATACCTTGGATCCAATACTTGGGGTTAATACCTCGGACCCGATACCTTGGACCAATACCATGGATCAAATACTTCGGACCAAAAACTTAGTTTTCCAAGGTATACACGCTTTTCCTTTTGTGAAAGTGTGTGTGTACGTATACGCGACTTTGTATATAGTGAACCTGCGTGTATACGTGACTTGGTCAATGGTGAACCTGTGTATACCTTGTTCGTATATGCGACTTTGTATACAGTGAAACTGCTTGTATACACCGCTTGGTCAATGGTGAACCTGCGTATACCTTTCTTTCTTCATTCTTTGTTGATTACCTGCTATACTGTGATCTTTCGTCAGAGAGAGTTGCCATCAAGGACAACACCTGTGTCATAATGCCAACAATCTCCCCCTTTGGACCTGATGGCAACAACAACACCAAGTCACTCCCCCCCTTTGACATCAAGGGCAAAGGGTGGACCAAGATATTCTCTCCCTTTGATATATATTGTGCTGTCCATACTCCCCTTGAGTACATGCTGAAATCTCTGATGCTAAGATGTACCAATCCGTCCATGCTCCCCCTGAGCACATGCAGAGTCTGCAAAAATATTTTTCAAAAGAATAACATAACTCAACTAAGTGAGTATGACCTTCCTATCACCAATGACTCATACATGCATCAATCTCCCAACCAAGTGGGGATACACCATTTTGACTCATCCACCCAACCAAGTGGGGATATACCAAATGTTTATACATGACTGAGATAGAAATTATTACATCATATGACTCATGGGTCTTTTAAAAGATATACATGACATTTAGACCAAAGACCTAAACAAGACCATGATAGTCATCAGTTACTATCATACACCATATATGATCTGCATCATAAGCATCTGTTACCAACATCCAAACTTGTAACCTGCAATACCATTCTCTTGGCCATCCAACAATAAGTATCAAGATGTATCATTCAGCCATATAACCATCACCACCAAAGACTTCTCACCATAATGCCAACAATGCATTATTCGAAGCATATGCTCCCCCTCAACCTATACCATCATCAAACAGAGCAAATAAGCGACTGAACCATATCAGACTTCTTGTCTTGAGTCTATCCTGCTACTTTTTCTTCAGAGCACCATATATGCGACTGTGCAACCTCTAACTCGCATATATTTGTGACTTCGCTTCATAATAGCTACGTATGAAAATTGAAATACTGAAGTTTTACACTTTCAGCTTCCCATGGGTCTATCATGTCTGCAAACTGAGCTATGCCACATATTTCTGACAATAATTCTGTCTTCTTCAATCCTTGAGATTGAGATGATGTATGCTTCTTTTGGTTTTGTGTCCGAATTTTGCTCCTGCACTCCTTTACTTTATGTCCAAACTTGTTACACACATAACATCTTACATGTTTCATATTTCTTTCATTACAATCAACAACTTTGTGACCAAACATATTGCAAGCAAAACAATATCCCTTAAAATACCTGGAAACTGATGATCTTTCTGTGTGACGGCCTTGAACCATTCTACTTTTGCATCTTGCTGCAATATGTCCAAAGCTATGACATACATAACACTCAACATTATTCATCTGAGAACATAACCGACTATCACTTCCATAGTTTGGAGTAAATGATTTTCTTTGACAAATTTCTTTCCTTGGTTGTTGATGTGGTTGAGCTCTTATCTCCTTGTTGAGCATTTTAGGGTTTGCGTTAGAGTTCCTTGCCTCACCCTGAGAGGTAGATTCTCCTTCAACAGATTCATGAAAACCAAGAGCAGTTTTGATAGCAGGGGATCTTTGACTACTAAGAATATCATCTAAAATCTTAGTACTGTCTTGAAATTGTAACAATTTATCCTTTTCTTCTAATTTACCTTTTAAGATATTTACCGCAACCTAATGTTGCTCTTCCTTTTCCAAATGTTTTTTCTTCAAGATTTCTGCAGCCTTTCTTCCTTCTTCCACTTGTTGCCTTAATTCGAGAACTTCATGTTTTTGTTCCTCAAGAGCTTCTTCTAGAGAGAAGATATTAGATTCAAGTCTCTGGATTGTTATACTCTGATTATTTATTTCATTTCTTAATGATATCACTACATCCTGCAGCTGCTCTCTTACTCTGGTTACTCCCTCTAGCTGAATTTTCAATTTGGTAACTTCTTCTTCTTCTACGTCATTATTTTCATATGCCATGAGAAGTTTAATTTCTTGATTATCTTCATCACTATTGGAAAAGCCATCACTATCATCATGAGTATAATAACTTCTATTACTTTCTTCAGATATCTTTCCTTTGTTATGAGGGCATCTAGCAGCGTAATGACCAACTCGACCACAGGAAAAACATTTGAAAGGTAGTTTATCTTTGAACCTTCCAAAACCCTGTTGACGCTTCTTGACAAAGTTTACCTCATATTCATTTTCTGAAATGTATCCTGATTCACTGAGTTTTTCTTTTCCCTTTGTTGATGCTTTAAATGCGGCTTCTCTCATATATGATGATCCTCCTTTTCTCATCTCAAAAGTAGTTAGGACTTCGTGAAGCTGTGTCATAGTGATATTCTACAAATCCTGTTTTTCTTCTATGGCAAACGCTTTGGGTTCAAATTTAGCAGACAAGGATCTTAAAACTTTTTCAACTAAGGTAACTTCCTTTATCTCTTCACCCAGATTCTTCATACAATTGAAAACCTCATCGATACGTAGAAAGTAGCTAGCTATGATTTCATCACTATACATCTTAAGAGTTTCATACTGAATTCTCAGAGTGTGAAGCTTAGCACGTTTTACCTGAGAGTCTCCTCCGTAGCTCAGAACTATTTTGTCCCATATTTCTTTGGCTGATTTGAGCTACATGACCTTGACAAACTTCCCAATAAAATAGTAACAACTTTGGCATTGGTTTCATATTGCTTTCTACTTGCCGTATCTATAGGAATTGCTGATGGAAATGTATATCCTCCTTCCACGATTTCCCAAACATCCATCCCAAGCAATTGTAAATAGGTTGTGGTTCTTATCTTCCAATAAACAAAATTGCTTCCATTGAAGATTGGCGGTCTGATGGCTCCCTCTCTTTCTTGACTACTCATGATGATGGATCTTCCTTCAAGCGATCAAGCTTCTTCTGAAGGACCTGCTTTGATCCCAATTGTTGGAAATAATACTGGGGGGGGGGGGGGGGTGAATCAGTATTAGCAAATCAATATAAATTTTTCATTTCATACTCTGATTCATATATGCTACTTCAGTTAAGGGAACCTTCATGTACACGCAACTTTGTTTAATGCAACTAGCGTATATCCAATAAACTTATGATTCAGTTAATCCATCATATGTTGATCTTTAATTAGTGCATCGGAAATTCATTAACCATATAATAGTAAACAGGTGCAATAAAACAAAACAGATCATCACACATAAGAAACACACATGAACACCATGATGTAAGGTGGAAACCCAATGCAGGACAAAAACCACCCGCTGCTGTCTTCCTTTAATATAAGAAAAACCTGTTTACAATCTTGTACTGGCGTAGTCTCATACCAGTACGCAGGCACTCACCTGTAGAAGGCTACAACCTTCTCTCGTTCTCCAGTTACTACTGGAAGGGAGCTACAACCCCTTGGCTCTTGTACTAGCCGATATATTTACTAGTATGTAGGCACCGACCTACAGAAGGCTACGACCTTCTCTTTTCTTCTAGGGACCATGTTTCATAAATTTTCAGACTGGATCCATCAATAACATCAAAGCACAAAATCAATCGCCATTGCAATACAACCATCAACTATATCTGCATCATCAATCTCTGAATCACCCAAAAATTGAATCACTGAAACCCTGTTATCAAAACAAAGTCACTAGAACACAGAGCAAAACCTAGAACTCTGCAACAACCACTTGAACCAACAACAACCTCAAATATCAAATCTCATAATGTATACGCTGCTTGGCTGTGTCAAACCAGTATGTATACGCCCTTTCACCAAAGGGAACCAAAGTACAGATCTAAAAATAATTACTTATACCTTTGCTGCAATTTACTACTTCAGATATACCCATTTCATCAGATATAAAGGATAAGATATGCATTAGTATTTAGATCTAAACTAATCATGATCATATCGTATAATGATAATGCATTTTAGTCTCCATGATCTCGGTCCATCAACCTTCATTCGCCACATAGGTGCATCCTTAGCAAAGCATCACATACTCATAACCTACATACTAGATCTCACACTTCATTAGATATTCATCACTTGCGTGCCTTGGCCTAATGATCTTCTCCTCCTTTTATAGTCTTAGGCCTTGCTCAATACCATGGACCAAAACCACTTAGGATCAATACCTTGGATCCAATACTTGGGCTCAATACCTCGGACCCGATACTTTGGACCAATACCATGGATCAAATACTTCAGACCAAAAACTTAGTTTTCAAAGGTATATGCACTTTTCCTTCTGTGAAAGTACATGTGTATGTATACGCGACTTTGTATATAGTGAACCTATGTGTATACGCGACTTGGTCAATGGTGAACCTGCGTATACCTTGTTCGTATACGCGACTTGGTCAATGGTGAACCTGTGTATACCTTGTTCGTATACGCGACTTGGTCAATGGTGAACCTACGTATACCTTGTTCGTATACACAACTTTGTATATAGTAAACGTGCATGTATACACGGCTTGGTCAATGGTGAACCTACGTATACCTTTCTTTCTTCATTCTTTGTTGATTACCTGCAATACTATGATCTTTCATTTGAGAGAGTTGCCATCAGGGACAACACCTGTGTCATAATGCCAACAATAAGGACATATGGCTTGAGTTGGCATGAGTTCAAGAGGCTTTTTAGGAAGAAATACTTGTCAGAAAGGTACTATAACAGTAAGGCCAAAGAGTTTATCGATAACAAATGAAGAGTAAACGACCAAATTTCTGGAGCTATTGAGGTATGTATCGTATCTTAAAGATGAGAAGTCTAAAGTTCAATGATTTGTTAGTGGATTTCCATTAGCATTTAGAGATCGGATTTAGTATGATGAGCCTCAGTCACTTGAGGAAGCTATTGGGAAATTGAAGCATTGTTATGAACAATGAAAGCGTAAGAATGAATCTCAGCAAGGATGGAAAGGGAAAGACAAAGGTAAAGGTAAATGGAAGCCGAAAAGGAAAAGGCCTCAGAATTCAGATGAGAAAGAAAATGTGGCACCACAAAAGAGGTTCAATGTAGCTAGACAAGGACATGGGTCACAACAACCGCATAGAGGTAACGATACTAGTTGTTGGAGTATTGGACATGCAGTAAGGAGCATATTAAGAGAGTTTGTCCACAAAATCAGGGTGGTAGGCCTCAGATATATAGTGTGCGAGAGGCATAGATTGTTGGGGATGTTGGTCAGAGCATTACTCATATTTATGCAACACTGAATAACAAATAGGTAGACCATCAGACATCTACCATTGAGATGGATGGTAAGCTTTTTGATCATGTTACTTCTATTTTGATTAACCCTAGATCTAATTATATCTATGTTAGTCCTGACTTGGTGGATAAGTGTGGTTTGAGTAAGGGATTTCATGCAGAATCTTGGTTAGTACAGTTGGCTATAGGCACAAAGAAGTGAGTTCATTATTATGTAAGAGGTTGTGCATTTTATTTGAATGGTATTCCTACTGCAACACATTTGAATGTATTACCATTGGGATCATACATTATGTTGTTGGTCATGGATTGGTTATATCTTCATAGAACTAAGGTAGATTGTTATGACAAATCCATTGAGTGTGTTAATGACAATGGGGAACCGAGAATCTTATAGGGAAAAAATAAATCCACATCAATTAGGTGGTGACAGCTATGTAGGCAAAGCATAGTTGCAGGAAAGGGTGTGTGTTATTCGTAGTGCACATTTCTAGTGACAAGGGTAAGGAAGTTGAGGATGCAGATGTTTTGAATAGGTACTGAATACCCAATTCTACAACAGTTTCAGGATGTATTTCCTGAGGACATTTTAGAGTTGCCACCTCACATGGAGGTAGACTTTTCTATTGAGTTAGTGCCAAGGGCAGCTCCAACATCAAAGGCACCTTACAGGATGAGCACACCAAGTGTATCACCTTGGGGTATACTGGTATTATTCATGAAGAAGAAAGATGGAACTCTCAAATTGTGCATTAACTACAAGCAATTGAACAAAGTGACTATTAAGAACATGTATCCATTATGGAAGATTGATGATTTGTTTGATCAGTTGAAGGGAGCAGTAATGTTCTCTAAGATCGACTTGAGGTCAGGATATCATGAGGTATGCATCAAAGAGGAAGACATTTACAAGACAACTTTTCGGACCGGGTATGGGCATTATGAGTTTGTTGTAGTTCCATTCGGTTTGTCTAATGCTCCATCTTGCATTTATGTGCTTGATTAATAATGTGTTGTGTCCGTATATGGATAAGGTTGTTATTATGTTCATTGCCAACATATTGGTATATTCTAAAAATGAGGAAGAGCATGCCAAGTATTTAGCAGCAGTGTTAAGGTTAATGAGTGTAGGCTTTTGTGATCCATATGTACATTATAATAAGAAATTGGTTTGAAATGCGTCGACAAATATTCTTTGATCTGATTTTTACCGAAAAAATTCTTCTTATAGTGTTAAGGTTGTTGAGAGAGCATCAATTGTATGCTAATCTCGGCAAGTGTAGTTTCTTTTAGACTAAGGTACACTACTTGGGACATGTTGTTTCCAAGGAGGGAATTGTAGTAGATCCAGAAAAGATAAGGGCCATGATGGAGTGGGTAGCTCCTAAGAATGTAGACGAGGTGAGATATTTCATGGGGTTGGCATGTTATTACTTGAGGTTCATCAGAAACTTCTCACATATCGCTTATCCTATTACATCACTGCACAGAAAAGGTAAGAAGTTTGAATAGACAGAGGAGTGTGAGGCTAGTTTTGAGCAGCTTAAGCAATTTTTGACACATGCACCAATGCTACAGATTGCAGATTTGGAAAAAGCATTTCTAGTGTGCACAAATGCTTGCAAGAGAGGACTTTGTGGAGTCCTTATACACGATGGACAGGTGGTATGCTATGAGTTGTGAAAATAAACGAGCACGAGTAGAACTACCTAACACATGATTTGGAGTTAGCAATGATCATACATGCATTGAAGATGTGGAGGAACTATCTTCTTGGCAGGACGTTTGTACTAATGAGTGATCACATTGGGTTGATGTATTTGTTTGACCAGCCAAATCTGAACGCCAGGTAGGCTAGATGGTTGGCTACAATTAGTGAGTTTGACTTCGAGATCAAGTACATCAAAGGAAAGGAGAATAGAGTGGCAGATGCTCTCAGCAGGCGGATACATGTAAATCACTTAGTAGCTATGAGCTCCTATGGTACAGACTTACAAGACAAGATCTTGCAAGTAGGTTAGCAGGATGTCAGGTATATGGAGATTGTGCATAGGTTTCAGCAGAGTACATGTAGTAGTACAGGCATAGGTACATGTATAGGTGCTGGTACAAGTACATGTGACAGTACAAGTATAGGTACATGTGTAGGTGCATAGGCGAGTTGGTTAGATTCAGAGACAGGATATATGTGGTAGATAGAAGTGAGCTCAAGAAGGTGATATTGAGGGAGTTTCATGCGAAACCATATTCATGTCACCCAGGTTATTAGAAGACAATGACAGTAGTGAAGAGATTTTATTATTGGCCGAATTTGAAGAGGGATGTAGTAGAGTTTGTGGCTAGTTGTTTTGATTGTCAGCGTGTGAAGGTAGAATGTAAACATCCAAGTGGACTACTACAACTGATTGTGATTCCAGAGTGGAAGTGGGAGGTCATTTCCATGGACTTTATCATAGGTTTGCCGAAGACAGTGACACAACATGATTCCATCATGGTTATCATGGATAGGATGACAAAGGTTGCACATTTCATTCAAGTGAAGTCTACATTCTTAGCTAGCAATGTGGAATATGTATTCATCAAAGATGTGGTCATATTGCATGGTGTTCCAAAGAAGATTGTGTCATACAGGGATGCAAAGTTCACTTCCAAGTTTTGGAAGGAGTTGTTTGTAGGCTTTGGTACAAATTTTGCCTTCAATACAACTTATCATCCACAAACAAAAGGACAGACATATAGGGTCAACATGATACTAGAGGACATGTTGATGATGTATGTGATGCATCAACAATGGAAGAGGGAGAAGTATCTTCCCTTGGTTGAGTTCGCATACAACAATGGTTATCAGGAGTTGTTGATGATGATTCCTTTCAAGGCATTGTATGGACGAAGTTGTAATACTCCTATCAACTGGAGTGATCCAGCTAACATGATGTTGATTGGACTAGACATGTTGGAAGACATGGAATAGTAAATGTAGGTTATAAAGAATAATCTAAAGGCAGCATAGGATAGGTAGAAGAGCTATGCAGATCAGAACAAGTTATTCAAGGAGTTCCAGGTTGGGGAACAAGTGTATTTGCGCATCAAACCAAAGAATATCTCCTTACGGATTGGACCATGTGCCAAGCTGGCACGATGGTTTTGTGGAGCCTTCAATATTATTGAGAGGATTGGGACAATAGCCTATCGACTTGCACTGCCTCTAACAGTGAAAGTATATGATGTTTTTCATGTGTCATTGACTGAGAAGTATGTTAAATATGTTGATCATGTGATTGACTGGTCTATATTGCAGGTGGAACCAGATGGAGAATTTCAGTTGGAGCCTCAGTGTATATTGCAGAAAAAGGCGCTCATTCTTTGGAACCGAGAAATTGAGAAATTTAAAGTGTAGTGGAAGAACTTTTGGTTTGATGAAGCTACATGGGAGATGGTGAATCAGATGCAGACTATGTATCCTTCTTTGTTTTCCAGTTGAGGCAAAGCAGTTTTGGTATGGTGTTTTGGTATATGTTTGATGATGTTTTGGTATATGTACGTATGTATATGGATGTAAATATTGCCATGCGCTATATTATAAAGCTCCAATAAGTGGTATGGGTGTCATGCCATTATGTTGTCATGTTGGTTTGCTTTTTAGCAGGGTGATCATTGTAAATACTGCATCGAGCTACGTTATAAAACTCATGGGAAATATGTTTTCTTTTCAGCAGTTTTGTTGAGGTATAGGCGTGGTTGAACATCAAGGATGGTGTCACCCAAGGAGGAGGGTTCAATAATAGCTATGGTGAAAATTCCATGTAATAAAAGTTATTAAATGAAAAATTAATAACCATGGTTGATGGGACACTTATTCCAAGTTGAATGTTGGGCAAGGCATCCTAGTGTGGGTGTTCATTGGTTTATTATGGCTAAGGAATTTGGCAAAGGCAATGACTAAGGCTTTGGAAAGGAAAAATGGAATTTTTGGCACATTTATTTATGCAAATAATGGAAATTAGGAGAAAAGGGAGGTGAAAGGTCACATGTTGCATGTTAGGAGGAAAATGAAGGAAAATAATGGAAAATGAAGAAAATAGAGGCGTCATCCATAAAAAGGCTTCTGAGGATCAGTTGGTAACCTTTTGTTAGTTTAGTTTTAAAGATCTCCCATTATTCTCTCTCTGTCACTCTCACTCTTGGAAACTTAAAGTTTTCTTGGAGCATTTTGGCATTAGATCTAGAAAGGCAAAGAGGGAAAGAGGAAGCAAAGATCAAGTAGGGAAAGGCATGATCAACCAGCTACAACAAGATTCTTTGTAGGTATCGATTTGCATGTGTATTTTCATTTCTAGATATGGCATGCATGGTATTGCATGTGGTTCTTTTTCTACTATAACATGTGTTTTTCTAGGCATAACACTGTTTTCCACCTAGCCTTGCCATTTCCAGATAGCCATGGTGTGATGGGGTTCTCATGTTTTGGTTGAGCTAGATTTCCAGATGGATTTAAAGCTAAGTGAGGTGGATCTCCGAATGATAGAGCACATGGCTTAGTGGTACCTAAACTGGACTGTGGATCACAGTAAAGCCATTGGCCTAGTGACCCCTGAGCCAGACTGTGGGTTGTAGTAAATCTAGGGTTACGTTGCCTCGGTGGGCCTAGGAATCCTTGCTGGTGAATGACAAGATATACGCTAAAGCCAAGAGGTGGTTTTCTCTCCGTTGGGCCTAGTAATCTTAGGTTTGGGATATGTGGTAAAGCCTGGAGAGTGGGTCTCGGTTTATGGCCTAGTAATCTGGGTTCGGATTGCGGTAAAGCATGAGAGATGAGGAGACAACAAAATTCCTCACAATGTAGGTGGAGAAATCCAGTGGAATCCATGCTTGTTTGGCCTAGTGATCAGGTGGAGATCATGGTAAAGCCTGTTATGACATGTTTATTATGTCGACCTAGTGATCCGGGATGGATTACGGTAAAGCCTGGTTTCTAGTGATGAGGGAGAGGTGGTTTAGCCTCAAGATGCCCTGGTCGGTTCTTTTGGTTTAAGTCCCACATTCATGCTTGGAATATGGCAGGGGGGTGAATGGCTAAAGAGATATTTGGCTCAACCATAATATGGTCAGGTGGAACGTGGTAGTCTCATGTCGGGTTGGATTTTGCATTATTAATGAAATGTTATTTCTCCTTGTATTTCTATGAGTATTACACTGGTTTATATGTGGATCATATGGCTGGGATTTCATTGGTATTTATGCTCATATTATGCTGGTTATGTATGTGTTTTATGACAGTGGCTATGTACGGCTCTCATCATGTTTTTACTTGTAAATGAATGGACAATGTATCTATGACCTAATAGATGATAATGCAACAAATGATATGAGTGAAAAATGGTTCTTAGCGATTCTTAGATAAGTATGAGATCCCTATACTTAAATATGTTGTTTACACCTGTAGATTACATATTTGTGATATGTTTGATGAAATGGTTGTCATGGATAATAGGGTTATGGTTAAGGGCTTGTTCAACTATTTGCTTTTGCATCATTGTTTCCCTGTTATTTTACTATTCTAGATATGTCATTCAATTCTTGTTAGTGACCTAGGCTCTGGGCCTGAAAAAGTGGCTCAAAACCCAGGGATGGTGGCACAACACTGGACAAAATAGTCCCTTGACGCTGGCATGCCTATAACATGAGAGCGTAAAGAGCCTCTTGGACGCTGGAAGGCCTATATCATGAGAGTGTCTAGAGGTTAAGTGGTCAAAAACATTAGTGGAACACATGGCTAGCTACCTGAAGAGTTGGGATGGTTCTCAGGGGTCCTGTAGCTAATGTGGAAGGTTTGTTTGTTGTGTTTCCATCGATTCTGTTTCCTTGAGGTCACATAGGAGGTTGAATCTAATCATAGTAGCCTCTCATCACATGTTTACCCCAGTTGGCTGGTTGCAGAACTCATACTTAAAATGATGGAAAGAGGAAAAATGAGAAGAAACAATATTTAATAACTTACACATTCAAGAATCTAAGATTTAACCCTGTGAAAAGAATGATGAAAGAAACAAGAAACAAAGAATGTGAATGGATTTCTGAAATGGGTGGAGCACCCATTAAACTCCTTAAATTAATTGCCGGTATCGTTGCAACACAATGAAGCATAAGTAAATCTACAAATAGACTTAAGTGGAATTGTTGTTACAGACACCTATTCCAATAGAAGAAAATATGGGATGGGACAATAAAGACACCATGAAAAACAAAATACATACAACTTACTTAGAAATTTGGAAAGAAACTAATTTTATATGACTGTTTTTGATAGATTTCTTTATTACATTACCATCTCAAACTCCAAAACTCCCAACCCTTTTTCAATCATTTTCTTGGCATTTTATTTCTTTCCAAGAGTTAACTATCTTATCAGTTATGCAACTGATTTTCTATGGTTACAAAATTTTTCATTTTTTAGTAGGATTTATAAAATAATTCTGACACCCCATTATTAAATAAACCTTTAAAACATTTTAATATTGTATATATAATATTAAATTCCTCTTTTTTAACAAATAAAGTCCCAACCCCTAAAATTTATAATAATACATTTTTATATACAATAAAGTTCAAATCAAATGGAAGGGCATGGATCTCTGAAATAAATTTATATAAACAATGTTTGAAATCGGTGAAGGGTCATGCGAGCCCTGGCAACAAACTAAATAGTGATTTTGTGGACCTCTTTTTTTGGTTTTAAAAATGTTAGTGGGGGTCCCACTTTTAATTTGGGCCATAGATCTAGTGCGCTGGTGGTTTTAACAATACAACCAAATGTGGAACCCCCCTCCCCCGTGCGCTAAACTTCGGTAGGGGTAGGGGCCACACATTCTGCCGGACTTGTGGCATGTTCCATCTAAGTCATTGATCATTCCTCTTGAACCTTGATAGAAGATATGAAAAGGACAAGTTGAGGATCTTATATGCTTGGAGACTACAATTTTTAGAAATTAGGTTCCTTTGTTATTTCATTCCTTATCTGTCAAAGACTATCATCTATGATATCTTGCCACCAGAATCCTTAACGAATCGTTACATAGCCATGGGCTCCCAACTCAAACTTGATGAACCATCTAATGCATTCTAAACTATGACTAGCTCACCTCATTATTTCAAGATCCAATATAGGTCAATCCAAGATATATAGTAATAATAACAATTACATATATTTAAACCTACAAATATATCAAAATGGGAGAAAGAAGCAAACCCAACATTTACAAATGTGTTCAGAAATGTGGCAGTCATTTGCAAATTTTGGGCGTATACCCTTTAGAAGAATAAGCAAAATACCCCAGACTGTTCACAATTTTTCAAATATGTCTGCATGAAACTCAATTGGGACAATTATGCAAAAAAATCCCATGTCATGTTTTTTTGAAATTCTTCTTCAATTTTATGGAAAACTCTCTTGAAATTTATTGGTTGGGTCCCTACAAAAATTGAATATAGGTTGATGACATTTGACCAAGAATTAGTGGCACCAACCCCAATATCCATAATGACATCATTGACCACAAGAGTTGGTGGATCATTGATGCCATTGTCCACCTTTGTAATAGTCATCCCAAAATCTTGTGTTAAAGAACATTATTAAGCATCCTGCCACTGAAAATTGTATTTACAAATAGCGACAAGCCATAATTTGCAAGCCCTCAAATTATGCTATGGAATAGGCTCTTTCCTTTTGCAAATTCCGATCTACAAAGAATGAATTTCTTTGATGATAGGCCATGGAATATAGCCATAGGAAAGTGTGTGAAAGTATTCACAACATTAAAAGAGCTCTTCCTAAGATATTGGAAGAAGAAGATGCAGGGAAGACCAAACCATTGCACATTCAATAAGGGTAGGTGCAACTATTGAAACTATTGTTAGTGGTCACTACATATGCCATAATGTAATTGGATGAGAGAAAAGAGGACTAGATCATTTTCCCCTTACCAAAGGAAACTCCTATTGTCTTTAATCTTGCCTAAGTGTGGGTATGTCATGGAGAATCCTTTACTAGATGTTGTCATATAATAAACGATTCCAACAACCTTATTGTTGGCATGCTGCTTTTTTATATTCTTCAGGAATAGTTGACATCACCATATCATTTGACCCTTAACATTAAGTACCCTTTATTTCATTAATTTCAGTCAAGGCATTTGTCAAGATTGTAATAATATTATAACTTAAGGATATCTCAACTATTGTAACATCTTTCATCCCAATATTGATATGAATTTGGTAATTTAGTTGAGCTTCCACATCCTCACTATGCCCCAAATAGTTTTTTCTAATGTTGTAGCTACTCAGGACCCTAGATATGGTGCCCATCAACATTCATTGTCTCACCATTACAAAGACATAGGATATTTTTTTCCTATCACGACTTCAAGATTTGAGGAAATAATAATCCAATCAAAGGCTTTGTAATGAATCCTACTATTGTGTTGAAAAAACCACCGAGATGGTGCTTTTGATCATGATTATATTTTCTGGAAACTTTGTAAGACCTGTTCTACCACATCATAAACTATTGTTGCAACTCAATTCTAGAATTTGGAGCCCTCTTTAAGAAAGTGAGTGGAAACACAAAACTTGTCTTTCCAATTATGATCAAGGGAAAGAACATCCATTCCCTCATTTTAGTGATGAATGACATTGTTGCAAATGAATGATTGGTGGTAGTAATCCTTGAGCTTTCATTCACATTATGCCAAGTGTAGTGAGACATTACCATGCCACCAAAGAAAAAATCTAGATCTCACTCAGGTAATACAACTCATTGGGCATGTATTAGAAATAAGAGATGAATATTAGAATTTCTAGTACCACATTTTATAGACTTTGATGATGTACACACTTGTCAAAAATAGATAAACAAAGTTACCAAACAGTTGCAGTGTAGTGTTGCCATTAACAATAGTGAGGTCAAAGTTATGGACTCCAACCATTTGTTTCATGGATCACATATGTATATTGGGAGAGCATCATAATAATGTCACCATTAGACAATAGATATAGAGATGTAGGTGCCTTAACAAGTTTGTGTTGGTAAACAAACATACCAAAATGTTCTCTTGGAACTTGTTGTTCCCTACAACCTAGTTTTTTAAATAAAATATCAATAGAATCCTCCAACATGTTTTTATAATTATTCAAAATTTCAATTATAGCAAAAAAAGATCCCTGATAGAGAAATTGAAGGTTGTGCAAGATATGTGATCGACATTGATTGCACATGTGATTGAAGACTTGTTGTTGTTTATGTGTAATTATGTTACTACAAGTTAAATTGAGTTGTTGAATAGGATAAGGGCCCTTGTGTGAGGAAGAATTGTGACTCATGGATCTAATGGAGGTTGTGAGTGTTACCCCAAGACTCGAATCGTGATTCTTCAATTAGTTGGAATTATTTTTAAGAAACAATATGTGATCTTTCGAATTAGTTGTTTCAGTTACCAGATTGATTACCTATTCCTCTAGTGTTCGTGAACTGAATAATTTTTGTATTTAAATCTTTAATATTTTCATGTGACATGTGAGGAATGAGTGTATGTTTTTGTTGCAATAGACTAATGTGAGATTGATGTTACCTTTGATTCATAGTTAACAAATTAGATCTAGTTCTACATATATTTTGTGGGTGCCTCATCAATTTATGTTCCCCTAGCTGACAATTTAATGTACAACAATTTAAGCAATTGAATTTCTCGTCGACTAGGTGTCTATTATTCATACAAAAATACATTAGTGGTAATGAAGTAGTAACTTGAACTTTTTTTGAAACTTTAAATGGTGTTTGAGCTCAGGTAGGAAACTTAAACTCATGGTTATAAAAAAATTCATAGCTAAAGCTATTGACTTACCAATGGAAAGTGAGAAATGGTTCCAAAGCCTAAAAATGAAATATGATGGTTGGAAGTGTATATAGACAATAAAAGGATGCATTGAATCACAAGAAAGGGATTCTGAAGAGCTTCTTGAAGAAGAAATGGTGTAATTTCTTGTATGTCATCGATAAATTTTTAACTTATGAGGGTTGATACAGGTTAGTGTTCTTCTACCATATTCGATTGCTCATGCATATGGAAGGTGCAAATAAACTTAACCTTCCTATTATTTTCTTAGTAGTTTAAATTAAATTTTGAATGCAATACAAAATAACCCTATGCATCTTGAATAGAGTTTATACCATTTTGGGTTAGTAAAAATTTTGATTGTACATGAGTTACAAAGCAAAAGAGATGATTGGGAGCAATTTTTATTTAGAAATGGCTTCGATCAAACACCTTTATAAACACGGGAACCAAAATGAAACCTTGATCTTACTAAAGAAGGAAGTTCAAACGGAAAAGGGAAACTAAAATTGATGGAAGAGTCAGGGGAAGAATGAAGTGATAATGACATATTTATTGAAATCCTTGTAAATGATGTAAAATGAATTCTGATTTAAAAACATCACCACAAATATAGTCTTATAAAGTGCATACTGACAAAGAAAAACAAGTTACATAACTAGTGAATTTTGTAGTTTCAGAATTTGAGGATGTTTGTGTACCTAAGGGAGTTGAAGATTTCCCTGATTTTCCTATTGAATATTTTATAGTTGAAAATCCATTAGAAGAAGATTTGTCAAAAGAAGATGAATTTGCATCTTCAACCAATCCAAAACTAAAGGTAAGAAAATTAAAAAGATTAAATAAATAAATTCAATAATTTAAAAGTTCTCAATAGTTATATTAAGGATAAAAACGAAAATTTGAAAGCCACTATGAAGAAGCGACAAGAATAAAAGGAGCAACCCAAGAAAGAAAGAATAATTTTGGTAAAGAAAGCAAAAAAATGGTATAAAAAAATCCAAATATTAAGATGAAAAATAGGAGGATTAAGATTAAATTCATCCTAACAAAGGAGATGCAAGCTAATACCTTAGGATTATGGGTTCTACTTAATGCCATAGAGATAATTGAAATGAAGTAATAACAAAAGGATGAAGCCATAATCTTGCAAAGGAACATGAAATTTTGAAGAAGAATTTGTTGCATAAGGGGCATGCAACACCTTTGGAGTTGGGGAAATCTTGAGTTCCAAATTACATCACTTTTTATTACTATTATTTCCTAATTTTTATCTAGTCATATCATATTTGTTCCACCTAATCATCCTATACTTTGCCAAAAAATCCAATAACATAGAATCATATGTTAGGGAAAATTCTAAGGTAAATGCTATTTTTTTATGCATATTTTAGTTATGGTAATTAGCGAATTATGTTAAAACTATCTCTAATAGGTCACTAAAAAATATATATATATATTTCTGTAGCAAAAGTGATTATATAACATAACAAAGGTCAGGGTCGATGGATTGAATAATTGTGGTTAGACAATGAATAAAACACCACTTGGGAAAGGAAGATGGAATGATAGAGAAGCTCCTGTGCTTGCGAGATGAAGGAATAAGTCAACATCACACATGGGTCGCACTTGGTCAAAGTCGTGGTCAACACTCTAAGCCTATGTGCGTATAATTGTGGTTGATTTGGACAAACCAGTTCAATATGTGTTGAAAGAAGGATAACCTCCTAAATCATGTTTAAAATATTTAACCTACATCAACAATTGGAGATCCACATTGGTGATTTGAGATATTCTTTCCAAGAGTCTTATACCCTTTGTTTGAAATCACATATTTCTACTTTATAAATGTACACCCTAAAATCCAAATTCATATGAAAACAATTACGTATTATTTTGTTATAAAACAATTGCATAGACTTGATGTAATTAATAATTAGTATTGGATAGAATAAAAAGAATTCTACTTGGAATATTGCAACTTGTTCTTTTAAATATAATGAATACTTCCTTTTGATGCAATTATTCCATAATTAACATGTTTATTTGTGCATTATTCTAAAGAGTCTTTAGGCAACAAGTACTTAGCAGCAAGGCCCCACTGCTCAGGCATTATCATTTCCATTTCATTTTTATATTTAATCTTCATTTACAATTTGTTTATGAAATTACAATTTCTGTTGACTCCGTGACTATATTCATAGTTTTGTCTATTTATTTTGTTCGTTCATTCATTTATTTATTATATTCATTCATTTATAAAGTGTGTTTTTGATCTTATTTCTTTCTGTTGATTTTAGTTGAAATGTAGAGATTAAGATAAGATGTCATGATTTTAAAAACATTACTTCACATGGATAATAATAGTATCATTTTCATGCTCAGGTTAGTTTGTAATGGGAGATAGAAATTCATAAATCATTGACCTAGTTGACCTCTATAGTAGATTTGCTTATTTAGTTTAGAAAGTAGTTATTGATTCTTGCATATACTTTGCCTATGCTTCAAAAGGTTATGATCCCTGGCTGAAAATTAAATATAGTAATTCAAATACAATTAAATTAATTCACATATAGAGATATCCAAACTAAGAAGATTAATTCCATTGTTGAAGCTGTAGTTGAGGAGGATGTGGAAAATGTTGTTGACATGAAAAAGGATAGTGATGTTGGTGCAACTGAAAATGCACTATGTATACTATTACGATAAACAAGGGAACCTAGGATGGTGTGTTGTTGCAAGAAGGAAGACACCATGAGTAGTGCGAACACCAAGGGTGATTGTAGAGCGATAACTAGGGTCTCTCACACCACCAATTATTCCACATTATTAAGTCAATCCGGGATTGTTTTGTTCTTTCAAGGAGTAACTCAATCCGAGGCTGTTTTGCCCAAGTAATGCTCGGTAGTATAGCATTCTAATGATTTGAAAGGAAACAAACACTAAGCTATAACTAAACCAACTCAAAAGATAAAATCACACAAAGCAGTTGATCAGTCAAGGGTACGGAAACAATAACCCTTCCCTTTAGAAACTGATAAAGAAAGAAACCAAAGCATGGACTTATAGGTCTGGGAGTCAGGCAGTGTCTTGCTGGGCTCACGACAGCCTTAAGCCTGCTATCATGCGAAAGCAACAAAGGCAGATAAGCGAAAGTGAATGGAACAGCAGTTATGAAATGGAACAGCAGTAATCAAATGGAACAGCAATAAGTAAATGGAACAACAACTATCATAAACAGGAAACGTCAATCATATGAAATGGAACAGCAAACTCAAATGGAACAGCAAACTCAAATGGATGTACACGTTCTAAACTATTACAGCAGCCCGAGGGTAATGTATGATGTGACTATGTTTCTGAACAAAGTGATATTGTCTTCAAGCCTCGCAAATACTTATTTTATATGAATCCAATGAAGATACCATTCATACTAATACCTTGTTATAGAAATGGATGCAATTCGAATAGATTTACTTTATGTAACACAGAGACGTGAGTTAAAGAACTCATTCAGATTCAGCTATTAACTAAGAAGCATAGTTTATCATATAAAAGGTATATCAGATTACTGAAACAAAAGAAATAAGCAAACCACACCAATCACCGTATGATACAACAGCAAGTGACCGTCGGAGCTGGGCCCTTGGCTACCAATGGTACACTGCTTAAAGTTACTTCAGATGCAGAAACGAAGTGAACACCAAGTCCTTTATATTGATTGCATTAACAAAGGTACACAAAATCAGGTCTTAGCAAAACTTAATGCTCAAAGCTGTTCTGAAGCATGTAATTACAATAATAGTTCTCTACGCTCGATGGCGTGGTATCTTTATATAACAGAAATGACGGAGATAACTAGATACAAAAGATAAGCTAAAGCAGCGATCCCTCAGGATCAGAGATCCTGAGGGATTCGCTAATCATTCAGTTCTTCTCTTTCCTTTCTTGCGTTCTCCGTCTCAGTGTCCTGCGTTCTTTTCCTGGACTATTCGGCTCTAATTTTACTTGATCTTGTCCGCATCCGGTTCCCTGTCAACGGGACAACAGTTGCTTTCCTTTCGCTTCTTGTTTTTACTCGGTGATCCCCTGTTTCCGCCTCTTTCTGCATAGAAAACATCAATTATTAATGATTGAGCTTCGTTTGTCCATTTTCACACAATTTATCAAAAACCCTTATATTCTTTAGGCTCATAATGCAAAAAAGGTTTAGAAATATTATTGGAAAACCACTAGATTGCTGTTCAAAAAGCATACCTTCCAAGCGCTCCACACACCCCCCTGCTTACCCTGTTTCATGTCCTCATGAAAACGTTATGGTTGACATGCAAGGTTGTGAGAGAGTAGGCTGGAGAAGGGATGTGACGAAGAGGTCGACAACCATGATTAGCAACTAGATGGTCAAAGAACTGATCTAACTAATCTGCGGGCATCTCATATAGGGCCTGATATCCAGGTGCAGGATGCCAAATAATTGGGCTGCGAAACCGATACCCCAACCAGAATAGTCCTGCTCGCAGAATCCATTCCCCATAGAGACTCAATCGACTGGCAGCCAATTCAAAATTTTCAAAGTTAAAGGGTTCCCTGAGCTGGATGTTTGGGTTAGAGGTTCGGTAGCGAAACTTTGCAGCATGGAGGGCATGGTCTTTAATAGTCAGGAAATACTCCAGACCATTTCGGATCAAGTCTTCATGCATGGGACCTAATATCTTCATGACACCTGGGATCCTCATCACACTCCTATGTTCTCTCCATAATGCTGCTGGGTCCCTAGGTTCGGCTCGTACCCATAGGTCTAAACTATTCTCTTGCCTCTGGAAGATGTTGTAAGCTTTAAGCCATTTTAACTGATTCACCCCAAATGAGATAAAGGCTTGGAATTGTATATCGCCAACGAAAGGGCTAGGGTTCAAATCAGTTTCTTGGTCTAAGACAAGATTGTGCAGGTAAAATTCACAAAACAACCTTTGAACTTTAACTCCATAGTGCTTGCAGCAGTCTATAAAATCATTAACAGTGTTGATATGGATAGGTGCTCCTACCCTAACAGATTTTATTTTTAATCTCAAATATCGTTCAAGCAAAAACAAAGCATAATTTTTAGCAGGGGCTCTACAAGTCAAAACATCAGTATACAAGGAACACAGGGTGTCCATCTGCTTAACAGCATTATCTAGTCGACGAGTTACCTTAGCAACCTTTTCCTGCTCCTTCTGCCATCCTTCAAAGGCCTGGCTTTCAGACTGACTGATGTTTCGAAATTTCTGTTGGAGCTCTTCATATCTTTCCTTGGGGACCGTCTGTTCTCGCAACTTCTCAGCCTCCTGTTGGGCTTCCTTCATCATTTTATGCAATGTTCTGGTTTTTGGGTCTTTCTTCCACACAGCCGTAGAAGCTGGAAGTTTAACCTGGACCTTCTTATTACGTTGTTTGGAATTTCGGACCCGAATTACACCCGAGGGGGGTGCTTCTGTTTGAACCTCTTTGCTATCCATTTCCTTTTTAATGCGAACAAAGGGTTGCTGTGATCTTCCTGCCACCGGAGCCTCCTGCTGTTCCATTGGAATGTCCATTTGTTCCTCCGGGCCAGATGGAACAGCAGTTTCTATTGGAACAGCACCTTGTTCTTCCTTATCATTTGGAACAGCAGATTGTTCCTTGACAGTAGGTCTCCTGATGGGGTTTCGTCCAGAAAAACGAACTCTAACCCTCGGGGTTCTTGCTGCCATGGTCCTCTTCCTTTTCCTTGCAGTTTTTTGTATTCTCAGACTGGCTTTCAACATTCTAATTTGTTGCCGGAGTCTGGCTATCGTGCCCAGCATCCTCTGCTGCTTCTTTTTCAATCTTTCAATTTCCCTTGCCTCTGCAGAGGGTTTGGCCTTCAATTTTGCTTCTTCCTCCTCTCCTGGAACATCTTCCGGCGTCCTGGGGACAGATTGTCCCGGATTGATGTCTTCTGCTTCATTACCATAGTCAGGCAGGTTTTCTTCCCCTGCCTCTTCTGCATGCGTTTCTTCGGGTAATTCTTCTTCTAAGGGGCCATCAAGGACGCCTTCTGTACTAGAGGCTTGGCCATATTCTCTCATATTGGCCAGAACTGCTACCAATTCCTCTTCTCCTGGAGGGTCTTGCAACGGGCTTCCCACAGATTGTACATTTTCTTCTTCTTGATTGTCTCGCTTGGTGGTCTCTTTTTCTTCAGACTGGTTGTGTCCTTCTTCAATTCCTCCTTCTGGCTGGTTAGCTCCAGCCTCTGATTGCTCAGCATTTCCTTCGGGCAATTCACCTTCCACTTCCAGAGGTTCGTCCTGGATTTCAATTGGTTGGGCCGCAATTTTCTGAATCTTTTCCAACCTTCCCCGTATTCGAGCCAATCGAGCTGACTTCCTAGGTCTTTCAGGTAGGTTGGGGGTGCCAACAGGTTCTCTAGGCTCTTCTGGCCGTTCCGGCGTATCGGAGGGTTGCTTCCGTTTTGAAACAGCATGCTTTTCTGCCGTCGACTTCTTACGTTTCTCTGAATGTTCCGGCATGCTGGAGGACTGCTTTCGTTTTGGAACAACATGCTTTTCTGCTGCTGGCTTTTTATGTTTTTTCTGAACGTTCTAGTGTGCTGGAGGTTCGTTCAGACTTTGGGGGTGGTATAGCCAGTCCCTTTTTAACTGTTTCAACCAATTCCTCCCAGGTGCCTTGCTGTTGGGTAAGACTGTGGCTTATTATTAGCCGAATCAGTCCGTGATGGCTAACAACCGTATCTGTGTGCTGAGCCTTCTTCAAGCTTCGGGCCACATCATGTAATAACGAATTTAAAAGGGCAGGGAGATTTACAGAACATTTTCCCTTTAAAGCAGCTAGAAGTTTTAAGTGACGGGCCCTTACCACATCTTTTCTCCCTTCGCAGGTGATATAGCTCTGTACTATATTCACCAGCTCGGTCTAGGGTTCCCCCAGTGCTGTCGGCAGAACTCCTTTCCCTTTGACTGTCAGACTTTGGCCTTCGTCTTGGAAAATTTCCATTACTTTCTGCAGTCTTTCCTTCTTCAGCTTCCATCTGGGTCCAACAGCTGGTAATCCTGATGCTTCTGCGATAATGTCCTCCGTTACTCCTATCCTCTTTCCTCCGACTATAGAGTGGTTTTCCTGCAAATTTTGCAGGAATTCCAATGCTACAGTCTCATTCGATTCTTGCAGGCGGTTGAAGTAATTCAACCATCCTGCATTTTTTCAGAATTTCGCGGGCAACAGCGGACGCGGTCAGCTTGCGTGGTTCACTTCGGATTGTCCTCCCGCCCATAGCGTACTCCAGAAATAGATTCAGGAATGAAACAACAACTGTTTGCAGAATTTACCAAGCAGAGAGGATACTCGATGCTAAATTTAGGAAGGATCGTCGCAGAGTATGCAACAAAGAGAAAGATCGTGGATGGCAGTCCGTAGAATGAGATCATCATACCGTTAAATTGTGCCATTATTTTGCTCAAATGGTGTGCAACCACGTAACCATTGGAGTAATGAGGTTACCCCCCCCCGCGATCTGATAGGCTGCCCCCAGCCGTCAAAGAGAGGAGCAGCAGCCAATCGGGAGTCAAATCATAAAGTACAGCAGGTAGAATTATGCCATGTTGTAAAAAGACAATGGAGTACCGAAACCGAGGCAAAAAGGTGGATCGCTTTTTTAGATAAGCCAGTGTAATATAATGAGGAACTGAGGGGTTGGACGTCTGTCAACTGTACCAGGTCTCCAGTAGTCATTGTCAATACCGTTGCCATGAGTGGTAATAATGTTCATGCGATAATTACATCAGGGTGTGACATATGATATATACAAAGGATATAAAAAGACAAACAAACTTAATATCATACATGTTGGTGTAAATATTAGGACTCTAATGCCATTAACAGAGCTCTGCTGCCAACAGGTGTTCATAACCTTGGCAAAGTTGTTTATCTCACCCTCCGGAACCATTATCCTTTGTGTATCTTCTGAAGAGTGCTTTGTCAAAATGCAGGCCATTATGCTGGCTTGGTGACCAGATAACCATAATGCCATTCACAAGGTCGGCACGAAACGTGGTCAGGCCGGCTCATAATGAGACCTCCTGTTCCAAGGTTTGCTTGTTATTTTACCTTTGGACCATATCCCTGGTGTGGTGGCCGTAATGGGAATGCCACTTCGCTTCCATCCTTATGATCATGGTAGGATGGCTCTGAATGAGACCCCCTATCCTGCATTTGACAATTTCATATCTTGTTTTTATTTTTTTTCTTCTTCCTTTGCAGCACGCTTCTCTTTTTCTTTGTTCAATTACACATAAGGGTGGTTCCGCACTCTTTAAGAGCGGGGAATGGTGGAAGAAGCCTTACGATCCCAACAGACAGACATAAATCGTTTGCTCATATTCCTTAGTAATGATCATAAGGTTTTTAGGGAGATCGACATGATAAAAATTACCAAACCACGGTTCGGGAATAAGATAATGACAGTGAAGACAAAAGTTAATGTCCCTCCTCTTGTCTTCTTATATACATTGACTGTTAAAATAGTAGCGATTTATGATATGCTGGTTTCGGTATATCATTCTTTATGTTCATTGCATAATGTCATTGCTATATCTAAAGGATTTAGGAGAGCATAATCGCAAAACGTCCCAATAGGAGCAGAAAGGTTTTGATGGCGTCCTCTCCGAGAGAAGCATGTAAATGACTTATCTTATGAAAAAGAAATAGCAGAATTAGCCAAATTCTGTATCTTGGAAAAGAAATGCACGAGTGCTGCAAAGAAACAGCAAAGCACAAAGAGTGTTGTTCCTTTTCGCAAAGGAACAACAAAACAAAAAGTGTTGTTCCTTTTCGCAAAGGAATGGCAAAAATTCCAAAGCACAAAAGTGTTGTTCCTTTTCGCAAAGGAACAGCAAAAATCCACACGCAAAGGATCAGCAAAGCGAAAAGTGCTGTTCCTTTTCGCAAAGGAACAACAAAGCAAAAAGTGCTGTTCCTTTTCGCAAAGGAACAACAAAACAAAAAGTGCTGTTCCTTTTTTGCAAAGGAACAACAAAGCAAAAAGTGTTGTTCCTTTTCGCAAAGGAACAGCAAAGCAAAAAGTGCTGTGCGAAATAAGGTATCAAAAATACTGCAAACAAAGATGAAAAAAACATATGTACAGGGTGTTATGTACAAATTATGAAAAAAACGAGTTGCTTAAGTTACAGGTGAGGAAGATTTCGCTTCCTCTCCTAAGATCTCCAAATCAGTATCTTGCTGTAGCTGTTGACGAAAGGATTCCCGAGTAAGACGTCTTCGATAGAGACGAACTCGGTGGCCATTTACTTTGAACGTATGTCCAGAA
This sequence comes from Pinus taeda, assembly GCA_000404065.3. Classification (NCBI taxonomy): domain Eukaryota; kingdom Viridiplantae; phylum Streptophyta; class Pinopsida; order Pinales; family Pinaceae; genus Pinus; species Pinus taeda. The sequence goes on from APFE030370617.1 coordinate 61,676, forward strand.
CCGTCAATTGTGATCAGAGTGAGGGTCCCATTGTCGTGCACCTTCTGGATCTCATATGGTCCTAGCCAGCGAGTCTGGAGCTTCCCTGGGAAATCCAGGAATCGAGAATCGTATAACAGAGCCCAGTCTCCTTCATGGAAGACTTTTTTCTTTATAAGTGCATCATGCCACTTAGCTCGCTGCTGTTGGATTAATGCTGTGTTTTGCAATGCAGAGAGCCTAATCTCATCCAATTCGTTGATTTGTCGTAGTCGGTTGATCTGTGCCTCATTCAGATCTAAGCCGACCTCTTGTGCAGTTCGTAGTGTTTGGATCTCAAATTCGATAGGAAAGATTGGTTGTTTCCCAAACACCAATTGATAAGGTGAATAGCCTGTCGTACTTCTCCATGTGGTTCTATAAGCCCACAGTGCTTCAGGTAGCCGAGCAGCCCAATCACGCCTGTGTGATGCGATAGTGTTTGTTAAGATTGATTCAATTATTTTGTTACTGTTTTCTACTTGTCCATTTGCCTGCGGATGGTAGGGAGTAGTGATCTTATGTTGGATATGATAGTTGTTAAGTGTTGCAGCTAATTTATTTCCAACAAATTGTGGTCCACCATCTGTGATTACTTCTCTCGGAAGTCCATAACGTACAAACAAATGGAACAAAAATTGTATTACCGAATCTTCTGTAGCCCTGGCTAATGATTCAGCCTCAACCCATTTAGTAACATAGTCTGTTGCTACCAGGATGTATGTCCTCTGGTTTGATGGTGGATTAATGGGCCCGACGAAATCGAGAGCCCATCGCTCGAATGGCTCAATAACCAGTTGTGGTCTCAGGGGAATTTCGTCGGCTTGACCAGGTTTCCCTGCTCGCTGGCCGCTGTCACAGGCTTGTACAAACTTTTTCGCGTCCTTAAAAATTGTAGGCCAATAGTATCCTGCCTGTAGTATTTTATGTGCTGTTCTTTTGTCGGCAAAGTGCCCCCCGCATGGTCCATTATGACAAGCTTTCAAGATGTCTAGGATCTCATCCTCTCGAATACACCTCTTGATTTGCATGTCTGCCCCTGTATGGAATAAGTGGTCTCCAATCCACAAAAATCGAGTGCTTTTTTGAACAATTTGCTTTCGTTCTTGAGGGGTTAGGTGTTTTGGTAACTTACCCACTACAAGGTAATTGGCGACATCAGCATACCAGGGTGTTCGAATAGCAATGGCAAACAAATGTTCATCAGGGAATTGATCTTCTACTGCTGCTGTTTCGATTGATTTGGGTATTCTTGAGAGGAAGTCGGCTACAAGGTTCTCCTTGCCAGGTTGATCCTTAATTGTGATGTCGAACTCCTGCAACAAGATCAACCATCGAGTTACTCTAGCATTCGTGATAGGTTTGTTTGCTAGATATTTGATAGCAGAATGATCTGTATATAACACAACAGGATAACCTGTATTATAATGCCTAAATTTATTAATAGCATGAATTACAGCCAGGAATTCCTTTTTAGTAACGGTATAATTGAGTTCGGCAGAGGATAAATTTTTGCTAATATAGTAAATAGCGTATGGCTTCTTATCCTCTTCTTG
>APFE030370617.1:69499-173424 GCA_000404065.3 Pinus taeda
ACGCTCGATGGCGTGGTATCTTTATATAACAGAAATGATGGAGATATCTAGATACAAAAGATAGGCTAAAGCAGCGATCCCTCAGGATCAGAGATCCTGAGGGATTCGCTAATCATTCAGTTCTTCTCTTTCCTTTCTTGCGTTCTCCGTCTCAGTGTCCTGCGTTCTTTTCCTAGACTATTCGGCTCTAATTTTACTTGATCTTGTCCGCATCCGGTTCCCTGTCAATGGGACAGCAGTTGCTTTCCTTTCGCTTCTTGTTTTTACTCGGTGATCCCCTGTTTCCGTGTCTTTCTGCATAGAAAACATCAATTATTAGTGATTGAGCTTCGTTTTTTCATTTTCACACAATTTATCAAAAACCCTTATATTCTTTAGGCTCATAATGCAGAAAAGGTTTAGAAATATTATTGGAAAACCACTAGATTGCTGTTCAAAAAGCATACCTTCCAAGTGCTCCACAGTGATGTTCCTTTAAGGGGGAGCAGAATGCAACACCTCATTTTTTAACTACAAATTGTAAATGTAATTATCATAAATAATGTTGTGAGTTGCAACAAGCCTACCTTTTAATGATGCAATTATGTTTTGATGTTGAGGAAATAAGTTGTTGAACATCTAATTGAACAATCGAGCACCTACATTGACCATGATGTCATGAGTGGAATTGACAATGGGAAATTTTAAGAATTATTTCTTATTGAAATAAACCTTACCAATAATTTTTTTGTTGAGCCAAATTAAAAACCCATCCCTTTTTTGTTTTCAAGAAATTAGTTAATGAGGGAGTTGGCAGTTGAACAACTTCCTATACCAATTTCTTGTATACTTAAAATTTTGAAGTTTTCATTTCAAAAGATGCAAAATTATTTTTATTCATGCACTTTATAATAAAGCGCGACAACTCTATTTATGCACTTTTAATTATTTATACAAATAGTGCTCCTATTGCGTCACAATATCATTCACACACTTTTCAACGGTTGCGATCGTGTCTGCCCCAATCAACGAGTAATAGGCAATTGCAGGACCCCCTCACTCTCCCGATGTTTGGGGGGGGTTCATAATACTTGGTTTTGGAAAACCATTGAATGCGACGTGGCACACATTTATCAATTGTGCACCACAACCCCCGCCCCCCCCCCCCCCCCAACAAACCGCATTCCTGACATATCCATTGTCCTGCCAAAATATGCCACCACTATTTTTCCACTATTTCTCCACCAACATATCCCCAACTATCTCATTCACCAATTGTTAATTATTTAACTGCCAAATATTCACATTTAATTGGCACCAATGTTCAAATACTGGTTTGAGACCCGATCATTTAAACTACTAATAGATAGTGAATCCTCTTCTAAAAGTAAAATTTTCCTTCAATTGTTCAATCAAACATTCTTAGAGTTTGCGACATTGTCAGAAAACCAGTCGAAGAATGAATTATAGAGTTTAAAAGTAGCCCACTCAACATCTTCAACTTTCTCTAATATTTCGATTTCCTTCTTGAGAATACTCTACAAAAATTTTTAGAAGAACATGTACCAACTCAAATAGTTGAAACTCCTCACCTAAAGAAGAAATAACTTAAAAAAACATTTGGAAGCATTTCTCCTACTATGTCAAGATCAAAATCAATAGAATTCATAGTCTTCAAGAGAAGGAAAACCAAGGAGATAAAGGAAGAATCATCTGAGGCCATAACTACAGAAGTGTCAACAACAATAATGTTAGTGTCAAGCGAGCCTACATTTTCTTGGAGACAAATGGAATCAATAATTTTGACCCATAAATTTCTCCTTCTTCTAGTAGTCAGAATATATTTACTAGATTCATGGAGATTAAGAAGAAGAATAAGTCTCTGAAGTCTGCTACTTATACACAATTTTGAAAGTAGACCTCATCTACTCATAATATATTATTTTTTGCATTGGATCCTGAAAACAAGCAATTTCAGTTGGATTTCTTAGAGCCAAAAGTTGTAGTTCCAAAAAATGCCGAGGATTATAAAACTTCTCTTTTTACTTTTGATACAAAACAAATTCACCCTATAGACCACATAAATTTATACAAAAAGGCTGGTGAATCAATTTACTCTTCTTTAACAAATTCTGCCATGATTGTTTCAAAATTGTAGAGTTCTTTGAGAAAAATGTCCATATTCAGCTCAAGATGGAAATAATTTCATCTCTTGCCAAAGGCACAAGGGTTAAATCTTTAGAAAATATCATCATTAAGTTAGGATTGGATCCTAATGATGTTGATGCTACATAGAAAATTATCAAAAACAATAATTCAAGCTTTGTGTAGGAGACTCAATTTACCCACAACAGAGCATCCTCAAGCTCAAGAGGTGGAAGAGTTGGTGAAAGAAAAAGAGACCATGTTGCACATGATTTTTGAATAGAATCTACAGATACAAAATATGGAGAAATTAGTCAAAGAAAAAGAGCAAACTGTTAGCATTATAACTCTTACAGGAGAGACAAAATTAGTGGGTGATGATTCAACATAGAAAATAACAAATGAGATGTCTAAATTATCTTTGAAGAATGATGAAATAGATAATCTCTAGAAATCAATACAGAGAGTAGAAAAAAAAACAAGATCAAAGCAGATAATGCATACATGTCAGAACTACAAAAGAATTACAAGCTTATAAAGTAGCTAGAGAAGTATTCAGAGGAGTTTATTAATGTACAAAGTTTAGTAGAAGAAAACAACAAATTTGGATAGATATAAATTTTGCAATTTTTTACTTATGGCCATCTAGAGAAATTATTTTTGAGCAGGATAATTTGCTAAAGAAGGCTAAACGAGCTATTGAAGACATCGAATAAGAGCTAGACAATAAACCTGGAGAAGCTAGCAAAAATATTAAAGTCTTGAATTTAAAAACAAGAGAGGAACTAGAGGAAATGGTCATCGAGGACAAGACAAACACAATTATTCAAGTAAGAAAGGTGTTGACCAAGAAAAATCTAATGTTGCAATTAGAAACCAAATGTGAAAATATGCAGATATAATCATAAAATTTCATAAGAATTTTTCTGTTCTTGAGCAAAAAAGAATGCCTTCCTTAAAAGATTCTCATAGTGAATAAATTAGAAATGAAGATTATCAGAGATTATTACATGATATAAAATAGATAGATCTAAGTTTACTAAAGTTAGAGGAACTATCAGTGGTCAAACTTTTCTTCGAAGTGTAGTAGATGATTTGTTTATCTCTCATGAAGTTCACCACCTTTTCATCAACGAACTAAGATTTGAAAAGTACACTGATGTTGATGAGGCTTACAAAAGATTAATCAAGTTTTCATGTCCAGATGAAGAGCACTGGGATAATTTTTTTGAACTTATCAATTGAAACAAGTTTTTCAGGCAATATTTCAACAGAAGATAGAGATTTCAGGAGCATAATAAAAAATATGTTGATGTGGAGCAAGAAGTTGGAAACTGAAGCCTTAAATAGTGTGCAGAGTCACAAAATCAATTCGAGGACCTCATTTTGAGTTATTTTGATTAGGATTATCCAAATTGTATTGGATAAAGATTTATATTTTCATGTGAAATTTGTAATAGATTGGATATTTTGTAAAACTTTATATATTCCTAATAATTTCAAGTGAGAAGGGTTGATACCAGGAGAATTTTTGGATGAAACTATTGTAATACTTTCATTTTCAAGATAATCAAAGGATCCTGATTTCCATATATGCAACATTTGTGTACATGTGAGTGTTTTATAGTGATTTTCATAATCCATTTCTACATATTTTTGAGATAGTGTAGGACATTGGGGAGGGCAGGGATGAATATCAATCTCCCTAACATCCCTAGCAAGATTAATTTCTATATTGTGCAATAATTAAACAATTTGTTTAATTGGATACCTAGAAATTAATAGATTATTGCTTCTATGCTATACTTAAACATATTTAGTTCACTATAGAGATACATATATATGTTTCCTCTAAGTTCAGATGATTAGATTTCCAGGAAGGATATTTAGTCTTCTAAGTTCTTCTTCATTCTTCCTTCAAAGAAATTATAAAGGTTTTATGCTATCATAATGGAACACTGACACTTTTATTAAGCTAATGCATTAAAAATTATAAGCATAAACAAGTATTTTCATCTTTGGGTCATCCATTTCAATCAAAGCACCTCGCAATTGATGCTTTGGCACAATTCTTTGGCCAAGGACTGTTTATAAAGATACATCACAACCAACTTTTGATAATTTTATGAAGGATAGTTGAAAGTGGTACAAATTTTCAATAAAAGGAGTGGGAAAGTACACACCTTGAAATTGAAAACTTGACCCATGAGCTCACACATTTAGGGGGGGAATTCCAATTCATGTGCAACAAAGAAGGAAGGACACAAGTGGGTATGGGGGTAAAATATAAGTGAATTTTGATATAGACACATTCTAGTTGGTTGAACACTGAGTGAGGGTATTTAATACCTATTTTAGATGGAGAAAATTGGGTGCAAATGACATTGACCCAAGATAGAAATAGAGATTTTCATTTTTGGGTGTTCATTGGGCATGCAAGGAGGCATTGAGAGGGGAGTATAGTGAGGGACTGTTGGACAGTGAAGGGAATCCCTTGTGCTATGCAAGCCAATTGAGAAATCATTTGTGGTGTGAGTAGACTCTAGGATTAAAGGGTTGAAGCACCAATTTTGCTTCCTTTTGGTTATGAAGGAGAGTGACCTTCATTTTTCACCCTTTGTTTCTGAGTGAAATGAGTTCTGATGATGGTACCATATTTTGGATATGGGGTGGTAATCTACAAGACTTAATGGATGGATGATCCTATGGTTGGTTGGAAATGATCTCACCCTTCTTTAGTTGCGAGTAGTATCTAGTTATACTAATAAGTGTTTTTTGTTGTTTACATGTGTAATGTGATGCTTATTAATTATTATGGAAGTTATGCTTATGGTTATGTGAACAAATGTTGCTTGCTAAGTTGTAAGAAAAATTATTGTTGAATAGTGTGTATGGCTTGTATGGAAAATAAAATTATGAAAATATTCTTTGCAACACTATAATAATTTATGTAGCACTATGATATTCTCTTTGTAATACTCTTTGTAACATTCCAATATTCTGTGTAGCATAGAAATTATCCCCTACAATGGCACAAGATGTATAACACACCTAACCAAACAAAACCTAAAGGATTGTTTGGATGTTAACTCATAAATTCATGAGTTATAGGATAAATAACTGGATGGTGATTTCTTGTACAAATATGTTGAGTAGAAAATGTTATTAATGTGTGGTTGAAGATTCAAATTAAAATTAAGGGTTATTTGATGTTATGATATTGCTATAGGAAAGTTCCACATTTACCATTAGCCGCTTTAAAAAGAAACAATTTTATGTACACAAAGTTCTTAAATTTACAAGAATTATGTAAGTAAAAAGGCATAAGTATGATATATGGGAACATAATTTCACATGGATAATCATATTGGTATATTTATATGCAATCCTCTAATCTATTACAAGAATTTTCTATGAATTTCTTTGTGGAGTGCAATTGTAGTAAAAAAATTACATGTTAGTAATTTATGCATTGTTGTTTCTTGGAAAACCAATAGCTTAGTTGGAAGGAGAGCATAGAGTTGGTACCTTGTTGTCATAATAATGGTTGCATATTTATAGTATGACCACATAATTCTTATAAATTCTACCCTAGATGTACTAATGTGTGCATATTTTCATTAAGTTCATAAATAAGATATGCCATTTGGATTTTGTTATCATGTTCTGTAAAGAATGTGTGATCTCCTATGATGAAAGGCGTATGAAGGTTGTGTGCCTACATTAATAACTTTAGTTCTAAATCTAAATGTGAGAAGCTGAGATTGAAGGAAATATTTTTTAGTTTGCATGAAATTATTAAATTGGTAATTATTATTGTTTAAATGAGCTGATGAAATGATATTTTTTTAATGAAATCGTCAAGTCATTGTTGTAGAAAACATCTGTAGATGTAGAATTTCCTATAAGTCCAATTATATAGTCAAGTTTAGGGTGATTTTTGGTGTACATGTACCCTATGTTGAAATGGATACATCCATTAGAAATATTAAATACCCATTTGTGCTTTGATAGATATAGGCTATCTATCAAACATGTAGATGTTGTTGTAGAAAATGGTTGTGTAGTTGCTTATAGTTGCAAAAACTATCTATAACTACTAACTTATCAATAAGTCCAAATACATGATGAAAATTATAGATTAGTAGACTTTAATTTTGGTGTTGATATGAATTTTTGTTATCGGGAATAATCATTATAGTGGTGAAGAAAAACAATTAGTACCCCACAACCTCATTAAGCATAGAAGAGTTGGATATGTTACAAATTGCCTATATCCATTGATTCTCCTTTTAATCCTACCTAAAAATTATCTTAAGCATTAGCTCAAGTCACACTTTTTTCCTGATTCATTCAAGTTGAATTTTATAATAATGGCATAATCTTGAGTTTCCTTTAGATGTTTTTGATTCTTTTCTCTTATATTTACACTAGAATTAGCACCAACCACTGCATTGTATAGTCATAGGGACATGACATCATCATGCCTTATTCCTTGTGGCATATTCCCATGGATCTTATTTAATTTGTTATTAGATTATTGGACAATTTCATTCTCCTTCTTCTTAATCTCTGTGAACTACATTAAGAAGAATATATTTTCCTTCATTTGACCCCTTTGATCCCCAAGGGCTTGTTGTACTAGCCTCCTATTCTATTTCTTGCCAAATTTTGATGCCAATTTTCCAACATCTTCTTCTAATTATTTTGCAAATTTTTCATGTTTGACCTCAATAATACCCAAAAAATGCAATGAACACTTTTCAATAAATATAGCATTATACCTTGGAACTTTGGAATGTTCTTTAACTAATGCATACACCATGAGGATGCCCCAATATAACAATTAAGGCTAATGGTGCATACTTTTCTACTTTCCACCTTTGTTCAAGCATGCCTATTGATTTGTTGGATGAAGTGATTGTGACAATGGACACTGCCTAGATTGATTGGTTTGATGTAGGGATGTGAGGTACACCTTACAATTGCATTAATGGATCAAGAAATATATTTTTTTAAACTTCTAAAATTAAGTTATTTTCTAGGGTACTTGAATTTTGAAGAACCTAATATTGATTGTCCACTTTTCTTCTCGATAGAATCTTTGTTGGGTCATTTATTGGTGGAATAATGTTATAGGAATCCAAGCAAGTTGATCTTTTGGCATTTTCAACCTACATATTTTTGTTTTGTGGAATTACGAAATGAGAATAATGTTCCTTAACATACATCAAGTCTTATCAAATTATTTAATTACAAATCACAAATATTTGAGAATTGGACTTCATCTTTGATAATGATGCCAATTGTTATTCCCAAAACTTGTACTTCGCAAATGTGAAGTTTAGCACGTGAATCAGAGCAATTTTGGTGTAGTGTTAGAAGTAATGCCCATTATCATCTTGATAATACCTTTCTCACTTCACAACTAGTGGTTGTCGAACTATAAGGGGATTATCTAAGTGTTATTTCTGATATGCATTTCAACTCTATAAATGTATGATAGATAAACAATCTAATAAGTTTATGATGTATTAATGAAGGTAAGATGGATTCATAAACCAATGTTTGTTTTAAGGGATACCATGGTTTAGTTTGCATACATAGGCTTTCAAATGAATTTGAAGAAAGTTATCAGGACAATATGACATATAAATTCAACCTACTAAGTATACCAATAGAATTACCAAATTAATGTTGAATGGAAGTGCTCAACTGAACAAAATTGCTCATATAATCACAAACAATGCATCAATTAGTAAGCAAAATAATCAAATCAACTATGGATCAAAATAAGAGGAAGACAAAATATTTTAGTACAACATTTTTAATTCTTCAACTTCACATAAAATACTAGAGAATCAATACAAATATCCCACTCCTACTCCTACCTCAACTCAACACCCTCCAAAAGGCAATGTAAATCTATATGAAGAAAGGATACATGTTGGCTCACAAACCTCTCTTTACAACATAAAGTATAGTTCCTTGATCCACATAGAGAGAAATAAAAGTGAAGGAAATCATGTAGATACAAGGTTTTCAATACCCATCTGAGATGTTGCAATTATCCTAGGAGATAATCTATAAAAATCCACCTTTTGGAAAAATTTCTTAATTCAATTTATAGATCTATAATATCATTCAATATTGATTATCTTTGAGAAAAGCATAGATGATTATTCAACAACACATTCAATCATTATAGAAATGAGTGATCAATTCCTTGAAGCCAACTCCATGGTCCACTTTCAATCTAACCTAATTTCCTCATTCTAGGCACTAAAACATTGAAGATATAACCTCCAAGCCTTGCAAATTTGATATTTTTAACAAAGTCAAAATTGACCCTCATTCTTTTTAGCCCCAATGTTGAAAAACCAATCTCCTTGTTCCTTGAAACATGGTGCTATATCATTTAACAACCTATTTTTATGGACATATCCATAATTCTTGGGGTTTTCCACTATTTTAAGGTTTTATTCTAGGTATTCCTCTAATTAATCCAATTTTCACATAACTAAAACCTAAGACTCATTTATCCAAGTTCTATATGCATCTTAAGCTTTGTGGTTTAACCAATGTAAAATTCACAAAACAAACATATGGAAAGAAATTCAAGTTTTATATTGACTTTAATTAGGTACTAGGACATGCCCCTTTAAGCTCAATATTTTTTTATATAATTTTGTGGATAGGTAAAGGAATATGTCCTCTAAAACATATCCAAATTTCAGAGTTAGGTTTGAAGATTGTATCCTACGCTAGGTTAGATATTGCTGCCATGTTGTTGTAGATAAATTGTGCCTTGTTTTTTTTCTTGCATGTTTGGTTGGGGACTTGGGCATGCCCCTTGAACTTAATATTTTATGATGAAATTTTGTGGTAAGTAGATGAGTATTTTCTCTATAACATATCCAAATCTTTGATTCATACTCAATAATTTGTTGTTAGGTAAACATTACACCCTATAACTATTGAGATATGTTAAATGCACACCTTAACCATAAGAATATAAAATTTGGTGCCAAATTGTGATAGGATGATCTTCATAACCCAATGAATCAAATTAGGCACCGCTTCTTAATTTCTATGAGTTCAAGCTTTCGTGATTCATATTGTTAGAAAAGTCAACCCAAATTAATCACTTCCTAATTCTCAAACTTTGTGATTGAATGAATAAATTTTCCAACATTTTCACATGAAAAACCCTAAACTTTTGACATGCCATTTTGGGGATAACATGACAATCCTTATTGTCTTTGTTGGATCTTTGATGAATGTCATAGAACATGATATGTCAGAAGTTCACTAAATGAATGTCATAGAACATGATATGTTAGAAGTTCACTAAATAAATATCATAGAACATGATATGTCAAAAGTTCACTAAATGAATCCCCGTACATTTCTTAGTATCCTACTTGAATATTCGATGTTGCTTGACTTTACGTTATTATTCAACTCACTATATAAATCTTTGGTTGTTTGCGAGTGTTTAGATGGTTAAGGATTTTAGTGCTTTGTTTATATACTAATGCGGTCCATTTGTATTTGAAAACACAATTTAACCCCTCTTCCATCATGCGCAAATGAGGCTTAAAATGTTGAACTCCTCCATGTAATCATCCACTAATTAATCATGAAATTTGTGCATTTGTTCCCACCTCACAACCCATAGACTAAGCCTTGGCCACACAATGACATCATGCACACACCACGCGCAAGATTAGCCGCACGATTGCCGACAGATTGAACACATTTTAAAAAATCAATGTATCTTACAGCCTTTCAAATTGAAGTCAATGTAGCAGAGGGAACACGGAACATACCAGCTACATCCACGAACTGTGGAGCCATTTAGATTTCACGTACTTCTTTTCTCCCGATGCTGATCTTTTCATGTCATACAATGGCAACTGCTTTATTTCCTTCAAACTCATTTCACCATCATTATTACTCTTCTGGTCTTTTTCTCACAGATCAGAAGAATTATCATATGCAATTGCGAAGTTTTACCTTTCATCCTTTAGAGATGCATAACAAGCATGGCAGTACCATCAGCGGTACCACTGTTGCCATGAAAACTCCGCCCACACACGATTCAACAGAACAAACCCAACGGAACTTGTCCGCAGACATAACCGCACTGTGTAAACGAGGTAAATTGAATGAGGCATTGGACGTTGCGGCTTATATGAACGAAGTAGGCATTTCTGTGGGAACTCATGTATATTCTACCCTTATAGAGGTATGTGCCAATAAAAAAGCACTGGCAGAAGGCAGGAAAGTACACACCCTGATGGAGACAAGCCGGGTAGCCCGAAACGCATTTTTTGGTACAAAACTTGTAAATATGTATGCTTTGTGCGGTAATATGGCGGATGCACGCCAAGTATTTGAAAAAATTTCACCAAAAAATGTGTTTTTAATAAATGCTTTGATTAGGGGATATGCCAGGAATGGATTCTATGGGGCAGCCCTTTCAATATTTCATCAAATGCACGAGGATGGGATACAACCAGACAGGTTCACCTTTCCCTGTGTACTCAAGGCATGTGGCAGCATATCGGCTCTGTGGCAAGGTAAGGCCATCCATGCCCGCGTAATCCGAAACGGGTTTGACTCTGATGTTCATGTTGGAAATGCTCTTGTAGCTATGTATGGCAAGTGTGGAAGTATAGAGATTGCTCGCCAAGTGTTTGTCAGAATGCCTAAAAGAGATGTTGTTTCATGGACTGCAATGATCACTGGCTACACCGAGAATGGCCAAGGCGAAGAGGCGCTGCAGCTCTTCTGTGAAATGCAACAGGATGGTGTGGAACCCAATCCAGTTACTTTTGCAAGCGTTTTGGCCCTATGCGCTAAATTAGCGAATCTCCAGCTGGGCAAGGAGATCCATAATCAGATAAGCATAAGTGGATTTGATTTAGATGTTTTGGTGGGAAATGCACTGATATCCATGTATGCAGAATGTGATGCTATAGAGGCTGCACGTTCCGTGTTTGATGGAATGCCTCACAAAGATTTGGTCTCATGGAATACAATTATAAGGGCATATGCCAGTAATGAGTTTGCTGATGAAGCCCTGAACCTCTTTCGCCAAATCCAGCTGGTGGTTGTAAAACCAGACTCATTTACCATTGCCAGTGTTCTCCCAGCATGTGCTCAACTAGACGTTCTAAAATGGGGCAAGGAAATTCATAAGTGCATAATACAAAACCATCTTGAATCTGATGTCTTTGTGGGGAGTGCTCTCATAGACATGTATGCAAAATGTGGGAGCATTGAGTTTGCGCGCAGAGTTTTCGATAACTTGTCTTGTAGAAATGTGGTTTCATGGAATTCTATGATCACAGGACTTATTCAAAATGGGCAATCTAATGAGACCTTAAAGCTTTTTCGTGATATGCTATTAACACGAGTAAAACCTGACTCGGCTACCATCGCTAGTGTTCTCCCTGCATGTGCCAACTTAGCAGCTCTGCGTCAGGGCAAGGAGATCCATAATTACTTAATCAGAAGTGGACTCGACACGGATGCATTTGTGGGAAGTGCTCTCATAGACATGTATGCCAAATGTGGGACCATAGAACTTGCAAAACAAACTTTCAATACTATATCTAAAAGAGATTTGGTCTCATGGACCTCGATGATTGCAGGGTATGGAATTCATGGGCTTGGTGAAAATGCCCTCGCTGTTTTTGACCAGATGCAACAATCAGGCATAAAGCCAGACCATGTTACCTTTGTTGCTGTTTTATCTGCTTGCAGCCATGCAGGTTTGGTGAAAGAAGGATGGCAATACTTTAATGGCATGAGTCAAAATTATCATATCCCACCTAGAGTTGAACACTATGCATGTATGGTTGACCTGCTTGGTCGTGCTGGGTGCTTGGAAGAGGCACAAAACTTCATTAAAAATATGCCAATGGAACCTAATGCTGGTGTCTGGGGAGCGTTGCTTAGTGCTTGCAGAGTTCATTTGAACATACAGCTTGGAGAACAAGTAGCAGAACGCCTTCTTGAACTAGAGCCTCAAAATACTGGAAACTATGTGCTATTATCAAATATCTATGCTGCAGCAGGCAGATGGGATGATGTAGCAAAGGTGAGAAAAATGATGAAAGACAGAGGGATGAAGAAAATTCCAGGTTGTAGTTGGATTGAGTTCAAGAACATGGTTCATACTTTTTCTGTTGGAGACAAATCACACCCACAGTCAGCAAGAATCTATGCATTGTTGGAGAATCTGAGAAGACAGATGGAAAAGGCAGGGTATGTGGCTGACACAAACTTTGTGCTTCACGATGTCGATGTGGAGGAAAAAGAAAACATCCTCTTTTACCACAGCGAGAAGCTGGCCATTGCTTTTGGACTTATCAACATAAGCCCTGGGACACCTATCCGGGTCACAAAAAACCTACGAGTATGTGGTGACTGTCACACTGCCACCAAATTTATCTCAAAGATATCTGGACAAGAAATCATTGTGAGAGATACAAACCGTTTCCATCATTTCAAGGATGGACGGTGTTCTTGTGGGGATTATTGGTGATTTGAATGGAGACAAATAGCCTAGTGTTTTTTATTAAAAAAATGTCCAGATATATTTTGTTCGCAGGTACAGAATCTGTTTATTTTCCTTGCTAAACACTACATTTTTAAAAGCTGAAACTTGTAACAATTTTACAGTCCTAGCAATCTTTAAAGCCTTTATCTCTATTGTCCCTTGGGGTAGACTCCACGAAGCAGCATATGACGTTATATTGTAAAATCTAACCATTGATGCTCAAATGATTATAGGAGCATCTCAACAACCTCCCATAATTAGAAGATTTTGCGGTGATTTTCAAATGAAATTGAGAACTCCATTATGACAATATGGTTGGACATTAGGCATTGCGGTTATACTTTTATGGCATCAATATAATGTGCCTGCTTCGAACTCCATTATGACAATATGGATGGACATTAGGCATTGTGGTTATACTTTTAGGGCATCAGTATAATGTGCTTGCTTCAAAGGCTTGAGCCTCAAGAGGTTATGATATGCATCAATTATGATTCATTCTCTCTCCTCTTTCTCTCCACAGTGACATTAGCACACACCTAGGCACACAGATACAAGCATATACATATGCATAGATATTGTAATACCCCTGACTCAAGCATATACATATGCATAGATATTATTGTAATACCCCTAACTCGACCCTTGCATTGTAAATAAATATGTACATATGATAATTAGGTTGGTGGGTTGGGGACAATATTGGGGTTAGTGTGCCTAAGTGCATATGTGTTTTTAGGTCATTGTGTCCGTGTTTATATATTTTGGGTCAAAGAACCTAATTTTGCAAATAGGGAATCACATGCATGATAATAAAATACGCCACTACTATAGACCAAGACAAACAAAAGAGTATAGGTGGCTAAGACTTCATGAGTGTGAAAATGGGTTAGTGATGAAGGGCTTAAATCTGGATGGCTAACATATTATTAAAATATGCTTAAGTTAAAAAGTGCACATGTTTTATTTTTAGTCCATAAAGTGATTTTAGGGAGTGCCATGTGTCAAAAGAGTGACATGCACATAAAAAGTGAAAGTTATCAATGTCATTGTACACATTTTACATCATTTAACTGTGAAGAGGTCGCTGGACTTCTTGAAGGGAAATTAGGGACAACCCTTTGACATGATGGACCATGAGTAAAATCTGAGGAGGATTCAGGAAAAATGAGATAAGTTCCTCGGTATGAGGTCAAAGGTACCTGGAGAGCCATGGGGTAGTTGGAACTCCTAGAAACCACAAGAATATGGCACATCCCTTGGATGATTGAGTTGTACACCCTGGAAAGGTAGTGATGGAGGAGCATTAGAGCTTCCAAGTTGTTGGTTTATTGGGGCTTGACCTAGGTTTAGAGTTAAGTTAGTCAAACAAATCTCGGTACTACTGGCCCTTTCGGCAACAGTGCGCGAAGCGTAGACTGAGGTCTCACCCGAAGTAGTATGGGAGGGAGCTAGAACCAAGTTTCCACACCCTGGAGATGTCTGATGAGTTTAAGTGGTCCGTGGTTTAACCTTGCGCGCAGGTTGCTTCGTGCATTTCCCTGCACTTCGCAACTCGATATACTGCCTTCGCGTAACCCTACTCAGGGGCCAAACGCTGCGCTTCTGCGTTATTACCCAAGTCCTTACTGGTATTCCAATGTTAGTTGATTATTTTAGCCTACTTGTGTGCTTTAAGTTATACTTAACAACATAAACCATTCATGTAGGCGCGTGTAGTAAATAAACAATATATTTGCAAATTATATCAAACATGCATTAACCTGAGAATAGATACACAGAATTATGATAAAACTTCTCTTTATTAATTCCTTCTTCGATTACAGACTCAACTCTGCCCTGCGCACTTAGTTGCAGGGGTCCGCATACTCAGCTGCGGACTACTAGGCTTCTTCGCATTCAACTGCAGAGCCTTCTCCTACTCTACGATCCAAAGACACACTTCACCATCTTCCTTCACTTATCTTCCTATCTCTTTACTTTCCCCCTTTTACACTTAGAGCCTCGCTCTATTTATACAATCCCATGGTCTGCTCCGCGAGTAGGTCTATCCAACCGACATTACATTACAAAACTAGGGAAGACAACCCTGTGACTCTATCATACTTTTCGCACTCTGCGCCCGCAATTCGCGGAGCTTTATAACAAGATTGGGTCAAAACTTGGGCTTTAAGCCCCAAAACATGCCTTGGGGGGAATTCCATGCTCAACAGGCCCCCAACACAAACATCGTGACTCGCCCTCGAGTCACGATGTCGGCGCAACGATCTTTGTGCGGAGTCCCTCCAACTGTTCTTGAACTGCGCGAAGGTCAACAGTGCAATGAGCTGCTACTTGCTGGGTTTGCTACATGCACTGTTTTGAGACCTCTTCATCGGGAGTGCTTCTCTGCATTAATGTGTGTATCTCCTGTATGTGCACGAGCTTGCCTTCGATGTCTGCCATGATGGTGAAGGCCTCATCAATCCAAGGCTGGATGTGCGCTTTTAGAATTGCCTCCTTATGTCGTGTTGTGTCCACCTGTTCCTTTAGTGCTTTAGCTTGCTGCATCTTCTTAAGTCGCTGGGTGAGGACTACTGTTTGCGCAGTTCCTTGGACACTGTCATACTAATGTTGGAGTTCCCGCGCTTTTGTCTCTAAGCGCTAGTTGTTGGGGTCCTCTTGCAGAGTTATGAGGACCTCAAGTGATTCTTCCAACATGCTGGTGTAGTCTCACACTTCACCTTCGATTTCCTCCAATCCCGCTGTGATAGCGCTAGCACGTTGTTCTCTGACATCCGGAGGAGTGGATGGTTGCGCCTTTAATCGCAACTTGACAATCTGAAGATTCAACACCAACTGAATCTTTGTCATTTCTTCCCTGGCCTCGCGGACTCCTGCTACTAACCTATGGATCCACACCTCTGCTGGTAGATCCGCTGAGATGGCCAGCGCCGGGACGCTTCTTTAAGCGTCACATATCACCTGCACCAACTGTTGATTTTGCGACACCAAGTCATCGCGCTGCAAGCTGAGTTGTTCCATATTTATCTTTTGCTCGTTGAGGACTTGGAGCGCGCTGCTCTTCCTAGCGCACAACTCTACCGTTATCCCATCTTGTAATAGATATAAAGTCTCACGCAGAAGGGCAATGAGATTAACGCTGAGACCTTTCATCGTGCTAACCGAAAACCTGTTGGCCTCATTTGATGTCACTAGAGCCTCTTCCAACAACACTATTGTGTTCGTCGTCCGCACGTGCAACATCTGCTCTGCTTTCGTGGATCCGACTGCGAGGTTGGTCGAAAAGGTACCAACCTGAGGGGGGCACGCCTGTAATTCTTGCAACTGCGCTCTGAGAGCCCTCAACACAATCTGGTTCTCCTGCATGAAACTTGGAGAGCGTCATTTGTGACATCGCGCACTGTCTCGTCAATGTCATGCAGATCACCGTCGGTTAGGGTGATCGAGTCAATGGACAATTCGACGCCTTGACCTTCTTTTGTGATTCTGCTCGCTCTGCTAGGTGTTGGCGCTTCAACTGTGTGGACGCGGTTTGTGGGTCTGCGCCTCCTCCTTTTATTTTTGCTTCCTCTACTGCCCGCCCTTGCGAAGGCATTGCTTAGCCCTCGCCCGCCTTCGTAGCTGCTTCCTGTGCTGCTGCTGCTATTGCAGCCTTTTCCTGCTCGGCTGCCTTCTGTGCTGCTTCTCGCGTTGCCCACACTTTTGCAGCTGTTGTTTCCTTCCATCGTTTTTCGGCTAACTGTGCGATGCGCAACTTGGTATCGTCTTTCTTCTTTTGTGTTGCCAACCTCTCGAGTTATGCAATGTCTAGGGCACACCATTCCGGAGGCCATGCCTCCAAGACATTAAAAATGGCATCGTTAGTGGCTACAAAGGGTAGCTTTGTCTATTGCTTCGTCGGATCCTTGCGTGCCCTGATATATATGTTGTGCATGTCTGCCTTAAATTCTGCAAAACTCTACAGACTGTTGTAAATCGTGGGCGACAAGCGCGGCTTATGGTTGATCCACATTCGAATGCTCATCTCCATGAGCACCCAGAAGATCTTGCTGTCGCATATCCTTGTAGCGTCCTTTGTGGCCCAGAGCGAATCGTACTTCGCGACCTTCATAATTCTCTGTCAATTATGGGGAATTGACTGCCCTCTGGCAATTCCCCTGCTACGAGCACTATGGAAAGTAATAGCCATGCATAATGGAAGGTTTTACCCTGCTCCTGGGCTTCGCGGAAATTCTCTAAGAATTCCGTGCAGAGGAATTCAAACCAGTTAAACTGGACCCCCTTCGAGCACTGCTCGGCCAGTGCGACCTCTGATGCAGGTACCTCATCTGCACGACACTTCTGTATAACTTTGCCTGCAAGGATTTGGGTTGCCACGGGTACTGCTTTGTCCTTGATGTTGGAAATGGCATAGCCCCTCTTCTTCTTTTCCAGCTTGTATTTCGTCTTCATTGCCTCCACAAGGGCCAAATCACCTCCCTTCCCTTTCGATATGGTTGTAGGGTCCTTTCCTTTGTATGGAAGCTGGGAAACGTGATGAATCAAATTTGTCGTGATGGGAATGGGCTCCTCCAGTGATAAATACCCATCATGCACCAAGCAGAGCAGCTGCCTGATGACAAAAATGGTTATTGGAGCGCGGTGGAAATGTGGTACCCATAGTAGGTTCAACAGCTTGGCCTTTTCCACACAGCGCAACCACTTTTGCGATTCTAATGTTGTCACCATCCCCACGGTGTTCTGCTTCATGAGGTTTCCGGTCTCAAGGTGAGGGAACTTCTCGCGGTCAATGAGGTCCCAATCTTCAAATTTCATGGTTGGCACGCAGCCTAGGTGCATGCCTTCAAACATAATGCCATTTGGGAGGAGCGGGGTCTGGAGCAAACTCTTGGTCTCATCCAGGTCCTTGGGCACTTTGGCCTTCCCTTTTCGCGGGGGGACATAGGCAGGGAGTTTTGTCGCAGAGTGCATAGATTGAATATCCACCTCCATGCCTTCGTCTTCTTCCTATGCGATGATAAGGGGCATGCAGATCTTCTTATTCTTCGTCTGGTTCTATAGTGACAGCTTTCCCTTTCTCCTCCATTGACAGTTTGTTGTGCAACGGGTTCTATGAGAACACGCGTATGGGAGCCATTGCTTGTTTATGCTTCTTGGGTCTTGGCGTGTGCGGTGATTTCGGGTTCTCTGCCACAATCTCGACACCTCCTGGAATATCCTCCACAGTTAGGGCCTGCGCGACCTCGCTGGCGGTCACCTCTTCTATCTCCATACCATCCTTAGTTGCTGTCATTGTATCTGTGCTGCAATTTACCACTTGCGAATTCAGGGGCTGAATCAATGCTCAGATCACAATACTCAAGGCTCTGCTCAATCGCTTAATTCACAAATGACCAAGTGTTGTTTGTTGGGCAACCTTTTGTATTTTATAGCATTTTTTTAATTCGAATTCGACTGTTCCCCCTATTCCGGTTCATTAATGCTTTCTTGGCGGCCGATTTTCCCAAATCTTGCCCATAACTCATGTCTTAAATGCTTGCCGTCTGCTCCATTTGGTCTCAAGTCGAGCATCCCATCGTGAATAGTGACTTTAACGATCACTTTTTGGCCAACTCGCGCGGTAGTGAACCTTGTGACTCTCTGCCTCTGCGCGCATCTCCGACATCGCGCAGCGCCTGGGCATAATAGTTTATAGTCCCGCGCTCCCTTCCAATTGCTTGGAGCGCTAAGACTGTCCTTCCCTTAGCTAGTCAGGTGGTTGCACCACCCGTGTAGAGTTCCATTCAGTCCTCCATCATGGTTCCTGGAGAATCCCCACCTTGTATTGTTATGGTCGGCATTGCGCACTTCACCATTTGCAACACGCTACCCTAGTCACTATGCTTAGCAATATGCAGTCCAATCCAAGGCATCAGATTAGTCAATTCGCGACAATAGGTCTTAACCCTGTTATCGAGATCGCACGCACCCTATCTTACTAGCCTCGTCTTTTTGCTAAGAAAATCTTTCATTATTTCGTCCTCCATCTTTTTGACCTCCGCGTCCATCAAAGCACTTTTCTTCCTTAACCACACCCTTTCTTCTTCAAGTTCATGGACTCTAAGATTTCCCTGTTGGATTTCTTCCTCAAGTCCCATGCGTTCTGTTTCTTGCGGCTGTGTGATCCCTTCTTTCTGGGCTTCGCGAACCATCATATCTATGGGTGCTATTGTACATGGACTAGGCTTCACATGCTCCATAGGGATTACAACATTTTCTTCATACTTCAGCTTCGAAAGTGCCTGCGTGGTCAAGGTTTTGCACATGGTCCTATAAGCCCATAGAACTGCTGGTATGTGGAAGTCCTAGTTGGTGCATTTCACATGGTGAACCGCGTTCAGTACTTCACATACTTTGTCAAAGGATTCTACGCGGATAATCTTCGGCACACTTGGTTTTATCATACTTCTTGGTCGTCGTCCATGCCATCGTCTTGCCCGCTCTTGCTTGTCGGTCGTGTTTCCTATCACGAGGACGGTGTGCGTTCGTGTAGGTTGCGCACCATATGCTTGTACCCATCTTGAAAGGTTGGCGCGCGCGCTGTTTCATTTGTCATACTCTGCTTTCATTAGCATCTGAGGCTTTCCAAACCGCATGAGCATCATCCTTCTGCATTCATGCCAATCCTCAAAACTTCTTTGATGTGCACCCCACCATCTCGCGGGCGTAGCGCGCAGTGCCCATTTCAGAGCATCGAAATGCTGTTGTTCCAGTACTTCTCTTTCAAATTTGTTTAGGAAGTCATCCACCTCGGTCAATCCGTCATACATAAGCAGATCTCTTACCTCTATTGTCACTAGTGCAGCGACTTTGTCATCATGTTGCAGTTGAGCGTAGTTACCTCGTGTAACCGGTTTTGCCACCATTCTATCTCCTTGTCCGACTCTGAGGTGCAGGAGCTTTCGCGCTCCCACGAAATCCTGCCATCCGTTGTCGGATTCACCCAGTCCTACTCTCGCGTGGTTATCTTGTAGATATAGTCTAGATTGTTGTCGCTTTCGTAGTCACGCACTGGCTCTATGTAGCGCAATCCTTCTGCAGGGTCTAAAGGTACCACTACGCGTAGTGATTTTTCCTCAAAAATCATCTTTTGCTTCTTTAGATTTATCACTCCATTTATGTCAGTGGCCCAATCTATTCCCAGTAGTGCGGAATAGGGATTTCTTGTCATCAACAATCTCTATCACTTCGAAATTTGCAAGCGCGCTCGCACCTTCGATATCCACTATTATTCCCTGCAATCTTCCCATGGGTAGGATCTTTTGTTGGTTCGCCATTTGCAATTGAATAGGAGACCATTGCAATGTGGGCTTGCCCATGCATTCCCATGTTTGCTTTAGCAGGACGTTCACGTCCGATCCTAGATCCAAAATCACTTGATCCATTTCATATTCCCCGATCTACGTGGTCAATCTCATCTCCCTTCTTGTTCGCGATGTGTGCTTCTTGAGCTTCTGAACTGCACGGTTCTCCTGGTGCGGTCCCAGCACATCTAGTGATGAGTTCTTGCAGTCCCTTCACCGCTTTGCTATTGCGCAACAACTTCATGCTTGTCTCCAAAAATGTAGGGAGCATTGGCTGGTCCATTTCCCATTCCAGTTTGTCTTTACTTCCTGAAGTGGAGGCATCTGCGAAGCTCTTCTTAGCCTCCATGAATGTCTTCTTAGCGCGCTCTAAATCAAGTTTTGGTTCCTTTGTTGGAGCCTTGCAAACCCAGGCGCTCCCTTCGGGCTGCTTTTCTTTGTCATCCCCTGTCGTGATACCACTTCGGAGTAAGATATTTACATTCGGATCTTCCTCGCGCGGCTTGAACCTCATCATTTGCAGGTTCTGAGTCAGGAGAGGTTGGAGTGTTCCTTTATCACGCAACCTTACTATCAATGTGGGACAGTCCTCCGTCTCATGATCAAACTGGGTACAATATAAGCATGATGGTCTCGTCAGATTTGTACAATCGCGGGCATAATGCCTTAGCCCTCCGTAATTGTAATAGATCAGCTGTTCACGACCTCTTCTGGGTACCATTCCACCTCGACCTTGTCCGCGCCCTTGAAATCCAGTGCGCGCCATCCTTGCATTTTGATCGAGGACCCGTGTTTTGGTTTGAACTCTGTAGGTAGGAGTTCGATCCATCATCAGTTCATAAATTCTATAGGTATGCTCATCGTGGCCTATTGACCTGCGGAAATTACAGAACAACTGCTAGGAGTTTTGCATATACTTCTGTAATAGATGGCAGTTATCTGTAGCATGCTTTCCTCCTATCTGACAAATCACGCACCATAATGCAGGTGCCGCGCTCGGTCCTGCTTGTGCCTCTGGTTTTAATGGCATTGGTCCTCCTCCCACCAGGTAGTTCGCGAATACTGGACAATGGTCCTTGTCATGTCCCTGACCTTTTCACTTTACGCCCCATACTTCCTCGCGCGCTTTTGGGTGAGCTGTCCTGTCTTGTTTCAAATTCTGCATCTTAAGGCACAAGTTCTTCAACTGCACATGGATCTATTGGACTCCTAGTTTAGGATCTTGTATCAGGGTCTCATGCAGTCTCATTGCAATTTCCAAGGCCTCGGCTTGAGTGGATAGCTTCCGCTGTGATAACATGTTCCTTAGATGCGGTGTTAGCGACGCTACAAACCATGCGCGGTGTTTCCCATCTGTCAAAGTCATGTTGGCTTCACGAATTATACACTTCAGTCATTGATCTAGCTCCCAGGGGGTCTCGCCTGGAAGCATCGCGATTCCCTTAAATCCAATAATCGACTGTGTCTCTGATTTTGGCCTGCTAAATTCTTTGTTTAGCGCAGCTTCGATATCCACGATCCCTGCGTTTGGATTGTCATTAGAATGCTTAATGTACCACGTCAATGTGCGATCTTGCAAAGCATTGACCAACGTTGCTTTCTTTATATTGTCATCCATGACTCCTTGGGCTTCCCATACAACTTTTACCATGAACCAAAACTGGTTCGGATCTTCGTTCTCTACTCCTTTAAACACCGACAACTTTATCGTGCTCGCCATATTGAATTGTGGTGGTGACGGAGGTGGTGTGGGTGAAGATGGGGGTGGAGATGGTGAAACTGGTGGTGGTGTAGGTGGGGGTGGTATGCGCGGAATTTGTTGCTTTATGCACGGAATTTGTTGCTTTATCAGACTGATCACCCTTCTTGGTGAATTTTTTGTGAGCTCTTCCTCGTTTTCCTGCGGAGGTGAAATCAAGTGGCTAGACTCTAGTTCTGCACTACCTTCATTTTTGTAGATCCTCTCACTCTGCGTAACCCCAAACATCAATTTATTCACATAACCTGCTTTTCACACAGTAGCATTTTAATCCAAGTGTTCAAAGATTTGATGTACTTACCTCGCAGTCCTCTGAGGAAGCGTCATTTCACCTCGCTATAGCTCACTGAAGTATTTACCGCGAACTCGGTGATAAACCCTCCTATAATTCGATTGAGCCAATGGTCCACAATGCGCGCGATGTTATCTTTCGATGCTTCCAGTCTATGCACCAACTCTGGAGTCCAATCAATGGGCTTGTTGAGTCTACACCTTCCTTGACTGTCTAATAGCTTCATGATCCACTCGTACAACTCAGAGGGGAAGGATGCAAACAAAATTTCGTGGATTTCCATATATAAGTAGCAATCTAACCACTCTTCCTTTGATAATCGTGGATTCCTGTTTTCCTGTGCCGCGAATTCGTGAATCTTTCTGCCTAACCACTTTTCAACTCCTTTCTTTGTTGGATTCTAGTGATATGACATCAGACATTTCTTATGCAGATCCCGGTCCTGGCAACATAACCATTTGTTGGCTTATTGGGGTCTGCCCTAAGTTTAGAGTTAAGTTAGCCAAACAAATCCTGATACTATTGGCCCTTTTGGCAATAGTCCATGGAGCATGGACTGAGGTTTCACCCGAAGTAGTATGGGAGGGTGTTAGAACCAGGTTTCTACACCCTGGAGATGTCTGATGAGTTCAAGTGGTCCGTGGTTTAACCCTGTGTGTAGGTTGCTTCACGCACTTTATCCGCACTTCGCAACCCGATATACTGCCTTCGCGTAACCCTATTTGGGGGCCGAACGCTGCGCTTCTGCTTTATTACCCAAGTCCTTACTAGTATTCCAATGTTAGTTGATTATTTTAGCCTACTTGCGTGTTTTAAGTTATACTTAACAACATAAACCATTCATACAGGCACGCAGTAAATAAACATTATATTTGAAAATTATATCAAACATGCATTAACCCAAGAATAGATACACAAAATTATGATAAAACTTCTCTTTATTAATTCCTTCATCGGTTACAGACTTAACTCCGCCCTACGCACTCAGCTGCAGGGGTCCGCGCACTCAACTGCGGACTACTGGGCCTCTGCGTATTCAATTGTAGAGCCTTCTCCTACTCTATGACCCAAAGACACACTTCACTTTCTTCCTTCGCTTCTCTTCCTATCTCTCTACTTTCCCCCTTTTACACTTAGAGCTTCACTCTATTTATACAATCCCATGGTCTATGGACCATGGGTAGGTCTATCCAACCGACATTACATTACAAAACTAGGGCGGACAACCTTGTGACTCTATCATATTTTTCGCGTTCTGCGTCCACAATTCGCGGAGCTTTACAACAAGATTGGGTCAAAACTTGGGCTTTGAGCCCCAAAACATGCCTTGAGGGGTTCCATGCCAAACACAAGCCATCAAGATTTTTGTAGACAAAGCTCCAAACGAGGTTTCAACATTTGAAAGGAATTCTAATTCTTTATTTGTAAATATTCTTAATATTTTTTATTATTATATGAACTATAAGTCATAAATTTAGAAAAACTA
Source organism: Pinus taeda (assembly GCA_000404065.3). Classification (NCBI taxonomy): domain Eukaryota; kingdom Viridiplantae; phylum Streptophyta; class Pinopsida; order Pinales; family Pinaceae; genus Pinus; species Pinus taeda. The sequence continues at coordinate 93,080 of APFE030370617.1, forward strand.
TGGATATGAAAGATTTTGTTGATATGCTAAAATTAAATCTTCCTTGTAAAGCATGAGAGATTCAGGGATAGATTGAACAATTTTAGGATTTAGAAAAATCAGAGTCGTGGAGTGATTTATGGATGATTTTATGGAGTGATTTATGGATCCAGAAAAATATATTTTTCTTATGAATTTGTATTTAATCATTGTAAGCCTACGGGCAAGGCTAATGGCCAAATTCATGTAGAATCAAGGCATAGGAGAATAGATCATGATTCTTATTATCTATGTACAATTTTGGTGCTTATTAATGAGAAGAGGAATTCATTAATTGTCGTGTTTTGATTCTATGTGTTTATGGATGGATACATGGATATCTGGTGGATGTTTATTTAGTGTGAATGATTACTTATTACTGTACAAGAATCCTGATAGAAAGGAGTCAAATTAGTGTGAATGATTGTAAGAGAAATAACGAAGTGTGAATTTTTTTAGAGTAGAGCTTCGTAAAATTCCAATTAAAATCAAGATAGAATTTGGGTAGAACCTACATAGGTTCCAAATTTTGTAGAAGTCTCCAAGGCTTGGAAAAATCTGGTGATAAAGTTATGGATTTCAATGTGAGTAAATCCAGAGAACAAGTAATAGACTTGTTTTTTTAAAGAATTATCTTTGTGTGGATTGGAGGGTTGCAAGATGATGGATTTTTCCTGCATCAAGTGGTATCAGAACATGATATGATCTTTGGGAAACATATATTTGAGTGAGAAGGCTTTTTGCAAGAAGATAACACATAAAAGCTTATGTAAATGATGGACGAGTAGATCTATTGAGATCTGACAGGTTATTGGCCTTGTGTTTTTTTTAACAATCAATTAATGTGCAGGTAGCAGCGATTGCAACAGTAAAGTTATGACAAAGGGAGAAGGAGCATACAAAGCTCTCAGGTGAAGAAATTTGTGACAAAACTCTAGCAACAAATTAACGTTGCTGAAGAGGAAGAGAACAAGCAAAAGTACTCAGTAAGTGAGTAAGTATGCAATGTCCCAGAGAGCAAGGAGTGCTCAGAATGAAGGTTCAAGTGAAGTGAACCATTGACCAAGTTTAGAAGAGATAGCTTGGTGAGGTGTTAGCTAGATTGCAACTCACAAGTGAACAAGGAGCGTTCATAGAAGAAGGAAGTGGGAATGACTACTGATAGTCATTTCACGAGTTCAGTGAGAAGTCACAAGAGGATGAAAGAAAATGTCAAAGAAATTGGCATGAGGAAGATGCTGCATGAAAAATTCGAAAAAGAGATGACTGAGATGAAGGCACAATTGAATGTGCTTATGGAGCTACTACAAAAAGAAGTTGAAGATCAGAGATGCAAATGGGTGCTACGAAAGAAAGCGAGATGACACAAGTTGCAAGTGAAGCTGAAGCGCAGGTTGAGAATTCAACAGAGGTAAGAAGAGCATAGGGTAGCAGAGATGGAGGTTTTCATTTGTGAACTGGAACATGGACCAGTTCTTGGTGAAGGAGAGGATGAAGGAAATGATGAGATCCAAGGATCTTGTAATTTTAAAACGAATGAATTTGTTGTGAATGTAGGTATTGAAGATGGAGAATTTCCTCATGAAGGCATACTCAAAGAGATTCCAAGCAATGGGATTGAACATGAAAGTACTCTACCAAAGGAAGTGGATGTGGACTTCGAAGAAGAAGTAATGCTCTTGGAAGAGTGGTTGGCAAAGGACACTAGTAATGAATGTTACAAACAGTTTATAAAACCAAGTCAAGTTTGATTTGTTAATTTGGATGAAGAATTAACTTATTTGGAAGAGAAACTATTAGATCCAAAGGTGCATATCCAACATGCAGAACTGGAACTGGAGGAGGAATTTGTATTGAAATATACTAAGGTGAATGATACTATAAGGTATGGCTAGCATAATTTTTTTGAATTAGAGGTGAATAAGAATTCTGTGATTCTTATGCAAATGGTAATGCAACAACAAGTGAGAGATGCAAGCAAGTTGCAGCAACCAAAGACAAAGTTAGATGAGGAAATAGACGCGTTGTGGGTGTTGATGAACAAGATGAATCGGAGAAGGTACATCAAGAGGAAAAGGGCAACCAATAACAAGGAAAAGCTGATTGCAAGACTTTGCATTAGCAAAGCAAGTGGACAACAACAATATAAGGTTTGGAAACTAGGAGAGGTGGAGGTGACAAAAGCAAAAGTCTTTGAGCAACAACATGTTGAGATGGATGATCAACTACAATGCAAAGTATGGGACCCTGGAATCAATGACACATGATTAGGAGGTCATGAATTTTTTCTACCTTAGGACTCTTATGCAGGAGCATTAGAGTTTCCAAGCCATTAAGCATTTTGGAGACAAAGCTCCAAATTAGGTTTCAACATTTAAAGGGAATTTTAATTACTTATTTGTAAATATTCTTAGTATTCGTTATTATTATAGGAAGTATGAGTCATAGGTTTAGAAAAGCTATGGATAAGAAATATTTTGTTGATATGTTAAAAGAAAATCTTCCTTGTAAAGAATGAGATTCTAGGGATATATTGAGCTATTTTAGGATTTAGAAACATCATATTTGTTGAGTGAATTAGGGATCTAGGAAAATATACGTTTCTTTTAAATTTGTATTTAATCATTGTAAGCCTAAGGGAAAAACTAATGGCCAAGTGCATGTAGAATCAGGCCATAGGAGAATAGATCAATATTTTTACTATGTATGCACAATTTTGGTGTTTATTAATGAGAAAAGGAATTCATTAATTGTTGTGTTTTGACTCTATGTGTTTATGCATGAATACATGGATATTTGGTAAATGTTTACTTAATATGAATGATTACTTATTATTGTACAAGAATCCTGATAGAAGGCAATCAAATTAGTGTGAATGATTGTACGATAAATAACAAAGTGTTATTTTTTTTTAAATCAGGGCTTCATAGAATTGCAAGTTAGAATTCAATTAAACCAAGATAGATTTGGGTAGTGTAGAAATTTTGAATAATATGACACTTATTCACAGAGATTATCCCGATTATACACTAATTGCGGAATCATGCATAATACATAACCTCTCCTACGTTGATCATCAATTTAGCAGTATTAAGAAACATTCACATGCGCACATTGAAGCATCAATCGCACATATCAACACAGTATGTACCCGGGGAAAGCATAAAGTTGAAAACCCCCAACTATCTGTATATTATATTGATTGAGAACATGTAACAATACATAGTACAATACTCCTCACAAGCACTCAGTACTATCTCCACCTGTTATACACAAACTAGCTCAGATCTGAATCAATCACTGGCTCAAATCTCCTCTGCTTGCTTGCCTGCCTCCACTGCGCAATCCTGCATGAGAATACTGATGAATGAATGATCCAAATTCATATTTCTCTTGGATATACCACACAATCCTCATTGGCAATTCTCAATTCATTGATTTGTGCAAATCTCATGCACAACTATAGTCACAACTCACAGCTGTCTTGCCCTTTCACTCATCTCTAACACTTGTCTCCACTGAACTGTCCATGCACTAAGTTAACTGATGTATTCTTCAGTTGCTTTATGAGTTAATAATTAGTGAATTAATTAATAACTAATTCACACCACTCATCAGTTAGTCTATTGATCAGTTAGACTAAATACAACTAGTTCAACTAAGTCAAACTGAACACAACTCCATCAACTCCTCATTCAACTCCACATAACTCAATTACAGAAGTTCTAACTGAAGTCCTCCATGCAATAGCTCAAGTAACCCATAAGAAACACGTATTTCCTTCTGGCAGCTGCATGTGCCACATCCGTAACTCGAACTAAAGTGCTCCAAGAAAATAAGATAATGTTTATAGTCCAAATATTATTAAGAGCTAAATATATTCGACTGTTCTATTTTTAGCCTGGCAGTCTAAAAATAGACTCCGCCCATATGTCTAAAAATATAAGTCCATCTATTTTTACCAACATAGCTAATCATCCACAAATAACATCCTGCAACTCATAGACCATGATCCATATGTCTAAAAATAGACTTTGCACCAAAAATAGCCTGCGGGACCACTTAGTGAAGGCGACTTCTTTTTACTAAGATCCATCATCTTGTTGCATTTTCAACAGGTAGAACCTACATAGGTTCCAAATTTTGTAGTAGTCTCCATGACTTAGACGAATCTAGTGACAGATTATGGATTTCAATGTGAGTAAAGCCAAAGAGCAAGTAGTAGATTTGGATTTTTAAAGACTTATTTATGTTTGGATTGAAGGATTGTAGGATGATGGATTTTTCCTACGTCAGGTAGTGGCATAGCCTGATGGACTGCAGGTGCAAAAAAGGGGGTGCACTACCTCGTTGTGGGGTTGATGGGGGATATGAGACAATTGGTACGAGGTTGTTGGGTTTGGTTTCTTGACTTGGTTATGTACCTGGGTTAGGTAATCTATTGTCCATCTGGAGTCGAGGCCTTGTCTCGGGGGTGACCTACTACTGAGAGAATATAAGCAAGATGGTCTATGGCTAGGTTGAATGCTTGAGGTTTGGAACCATTTGGTGCTTTCTTAAAAAATAAGTATTTATCCTTAATATTTATATGCTTATGTTATAATTATACATATTATCTTTATGTGTTGTGTGTGTATTGTAATTTAAATGGTGTTATCATGCAGTTATATTCCTGTAAATGAGTGCATTAGCCATATTCAACCATTGTTACAAAAAACAACTTAACGAGAAAATTACAAGGAAAAAGGGGGCTAAGGTGACATGGGTATTGATATGTCCTAGCAAGTGGCTAAGGGCATTGTAAATATCATCTCAATGTAATGAAATCTCAAAGAAAATCTAATGAAGTTTGATAATATGATTGGTTTCATAAATTGTCTCAAAAGTAGAGAGGCAAGTCATGAGTAATCATGTTCAGGTATACATGATGGTATCAAATGGTGCACTGAACAGATCTCATTTTGGCGTTCCTTGTTTGTTCTGATCTGCTGGTTCCTATGGAAATGGAGGAACGAATCAATCTTCCAGAATTCTAGGAGGCCTCTGAAATCCTTTTTGTTTCGTATCATGGCCAATCATGACCTCTCGGGCTGAAATGGACCTGGATCTTTTTTCATGTGTTTTTTCAGATGTTTTGATTATATGTTTATGTACAGTGTTTTGTGGAAGACATGTTTTTTATCCAAATCTCTCCAGTTTTATTATGGATCTGTGTCATGCACAGATCTGTCTATCTGTTTGACATAGAGCTGTTAGGCTCCCTTTATTTGGGTCATCAGGCTATTTGTGGCTCCTTTGGAATTTCTCACTATCTAGATCTTTCTATGTAACACAAACTTTTATATTATCTTAATATAAGCAATTATGGTTTTTTTTTTCTGAGAAAAGAAGTCATAAGTAATCAAGCTATTTTGAACGCGGTTGATGCAAAACTGTACGATAATCTCTCCCTTTCAGTTGAGTGTTTTAATGTGGCAATCCGTAATACTCCCCCTTTCTGCAAGGTATTTTAAATCCTATGGGCGACACATTGTAGTGACGTTTTGGAGGAATAAGGTTTTTACTTTACAATCTTGAACCCAAAGATTTAGGTTTGCAGAGCTATATTCGAGGATGACACTCACGGGGTCAGTGCAACTACGCTGCTACTGCTTGATGTCTCTAACAAGATGTATTTTTTAGTATTTATCCACATTAGTGTCAAATTGTTGAATTCTGCCTTGAATTCTTCATAGTAACGTTATCGTTTACCAGAACCATTTTTCCCATAATTATTATTCGGATTTCAGATTTGAGTTGACTGTAGAACAAGTCAATGAGTGACTAGGTCCAATAAAAATTACATAAATGAGTGACTCCGTCCAATAAAAAATATGTAAAATATTCAATTTGTAACCAGCTATTTTGAAGGATGACATTCATGGATTTAGCACACCTACATTCCTACACGTTTGCTAAAAAATGGGCTCTTTTATTATTCAAATAGTTGAATTCAACCTTGCATTTTCAAGGCAATGTCACCATGACCAAAACCATTTTGCCCAATATTATGATTGAGATTCGAATTCATCGTAGAATAAGTGAATGAATGATTGGATGAATATTTCTTTTATAACATATTAAATTTGGGATTATATATGGATGATGAAGACAGATAACCATGAGAGGTTGCTGATTTCATAAATATTGGTATTGATGTGACCCATGAATCTTATGGATATTCCATATGACACTATTATTAATTATCATATATATATATATATATACACCATGGAGCTTGAGAGCTGTGAGTAGGATGATGGTGTAGTCAGGGTTATGGTTAAACGTTGTTGATTACAACTTGTACATTTATTTCATTTCTCATGATATTATGTTAGTGGGATGAATTCGTTTCATATATTCTTCTTCTCCATTCAAGTCTATAATTTCAAATTTATTTTTTCTATCAAGTGAAAATTTGATTGCATTTATTTCCTTTTCATGTCTATTATTTTAAGTTTTAAACATATCTTTAAGTGTCAAATTATTTTGTATTTTTATATATAAATTTCACCATCATAAATTTTCATGTCTTTACTAAAAAAATAAAATTTATTAAAAATAAAATAATATTTTATAATCTTTATCGTATATTGATATTAGTTTTTAACCATTCAATGAGTATGTAGTTAAGTCAACATACCAACATTTACGATTGAAATATCTGAGGTAAATAAACAACTAGTTTCCACTATGCAATATTAACACTTACCTCTAAAGCTGGGAAGGGAGGGTGGTCGGATCGTACAATTAACATAATTAATGCTTAAATTCATTGTGAAGAATATTCACATCACAGAAGTGAAGGACAAAATAATATGCATACTTATATTGTAAGACTTATATAAAATGATTATTTTGTAATGTGCCTTATGCACATTATTACCAGGAGTGAATGAAAAACATTGAACTTTTAATTTCCTTTATAATGTCAGTGCTATGCATGATTTCATTTCGCTGGTGTCCCTCCTTGCTCTGGACATATTTTACCATGACTTTTAACTAAATGCCCATTAACTAAATGCCCATGGATGTTTCTTGTGATTTTTTAAGGCCCTCATACTCTCCTCATGCACATCTTCTATCTTGACTTTTAAAAGATCCTTATCGTTGTTCCCAGTTATTATTTCAAGCATTCATACTCTCCTTGACAAGCATGCCCATAATCCTCCCTTACTTATGGTTCTCCTACTCTGTGAAATTCAACTTTAATAGAGTGATGACTTATATATATCAATGTGGGTGTGGGGTTATATTACATCATAATTTTAAATCTCAGTTTATTCATATAGAAAATTGCATTTTCATTATTGGATATATTTTCTCATGCATTTCTAAAAATATATATTCAAACAAAGTTTCTTAACAAGACAAACTTCACAAAATATAGGAAATTGTTGTGTGAAACTAAATAAAAAAGCATAAGATTAGTATTGAGTGGGGAGATAGAGAGGTGTAAGGTTTCAACCATGCAGATACAACAATGGATTAAGTCCCCACTAACTAAATGACAAATTCCTTAGCTACAGATCAAACCCTATTGTAACACCCTCATCCCACATCTACCTAAGTAGCCGACCAATCGGGTTAAATATGCGACGAGAGGCCACTATAATGGAATTCAACTTCCTAGATGACCTTAATGAAGTGGAATCAACAAAAACCCACAACACATGCCTTCTATACCTGCTACAGGACTCCCAAAATCCTTCCCAATCATCCCCATGACTAGTCCTTGGGTCCCACTGAGTTTTTAGACCATTAAACCCATAAACACTCCCTTGATATGGATAAGGGTGTGTTTGGGAGGCTCCAATCGCTCCCACAATAAGGCATGGGTGCATTTGGGGAATCTTCTCCTCAGTCCTCTGCTTGTCACTTGGGATTTGTGCCACTTTTTCAGGCTCAGAGTCTAGGTCACTGCCCATAACTCAATGACAAGTTCAGAAATGAAATTTCACAGTGGAATAAAGATACATTTACAAAAACATCAAAAAGGACTAGACCAGACCCCTACTAGCCATGACAGACATTTCGTCAAACATATCACAAAATATGAAATCAATAGGTCTAAACAACATAGTTGAGCATAGGGGTCTCATACTTATCTGAGATTCGCTATGAGGCATTGTTTCCTTATCCCATTAGTTTCATTATCATCTATTACGTTATAGGTACATTGTTCATTCATTTACAAGTAAAAACCTGATGAGATCCATACATCACCACTGTCATAATACATATTCATAACCAAAATAATAACAACAGAAGTACCAAGGAAACAACAACCATATAATCCACATATGAACCATTATAATACTCATCAAATAACCTCATATTAATGAATGCAACGACCAACCAGGTTTGGGACTTCCACGAACCACTCGACCATAGATTGGCTAAACCAAATATTTCTTCACCTAATCATCCCTATGCCATATTCCAAGCATGAATGTGGGACTTAAAACCAAACTCAACCAGGGCTTCTCGAGATTACACCACCTCACCCTCATCAATAGAACCAAGCTTTATCATAATCCACACCGGATCACTAGGCCATCAACCATAAACATACAATACTAGGCTTTACTGTAATCCCCACCGGATCACTAGGCCAAAAGTGGAATTCGCCACCGGAATGGTGAGGAATTTTCTTGTCTCCTAATCTCTAGGCTTTGCCACAATCCACAGTCCGATCCAAGGATCACTAGGCCATAACCGAGATACCAGTCTATGGGCTTTACCACAATCCACATCGGATCACTAGGCTCTAACCAAGACTCCACCCTCTAAGATTTATCGTATATCCTACCATTCATCGGCATGGATTCCTAGGCCTAATCAAGGGTAACCACCTTTAGGATTTTCTGTATATCCCACCATTAATTGGTCGAGGATTCTTAGGCCCATCGAGGCACGAAATACTTGGATTTACCGCAACCCACAGTCGAGTTCAGGGGTCATTAGGCCAATGACTTTACCACAATCCACATACCGATCCACGAATGAGTAGGCCATGTGTTCTTCCTTCCGGAGATCCACCTCAATAAACTTCAAATCCATCTGGTAATCCAACTCAACAAAAAGATGAGAACCCCATCGCACGATGGTTATCTGAAAATGGTAAAGCTAGGTGGAAAAAACTGTCACACCTAGAAAACATGCCATGACAACAAAGAACCATATGTAATACCATGCATGCCAAATCTAGCAAGGAAATCACACATGCAAATTGATACCTGCAAAGAATCCCACTATAGCTACTTGATCCTGCTCTTCCTTGCTGGATCCTTCCTTCCTCTTGCCTTCTTTCCCTTTCTTGATCCATTGCCAAAGTGCTTCAAGAAAACTCTAAGTGTCCAAGATTGAGATAGAGAGAGAATAATGAGATAGCTCCAAAACTGAACTGACAAAAGGTTACATTGACCAAACCTACACTAACCAAGCCTGCCCACTGATACTCAAATTTTTCTTTATCCATGAGGTCTCTATTTTCTTCAGTTTCCATTATTTTCCTTCATTTTCCTCACATGCAACCCGTGGTCTTTCACCTTCATTTTCTTCTAATTTCCATTATTTTTATAAATAAATTGCCAAAAATGCCATTTTTCCTTTCCAAAGCCTTTGTCATTGCATTTTCCAATTTCCTTAGCCATAATAAACCAATGAACACCCACACTTGGATGTCTTGCCCAACATTCAGATTGGAATACATGTTCCAAGACCTTGGTCTTATATATTTTTCCTTTATTAACTTTTTACATGGAATTTTGACTAGGGCTATTACAGAGCCCTCCCCTTTGGAGGAACACCATCCTCGGTGTTCAATGACACCAACAACCAACAAGACTATTGTAAGAAAAACATACAGCCCATAGAGCTTTATAACACAACACATTACAATATTTACAATGACCACTACTAAAAAATGACAAACATACCATTTATTGGAGCTTTATAACATATCTCATTACGTTATTTACAATAACCACATATACACATATGTACATTTTATAAACAAAAAAAAAAGGATATGGTGCCTACATCCGCAACAAGGGAATCCAGAGGCTTACACCTCTACCCTCAAAGTAATACCAAGATTCACCTCCTTCCAAGGAAGTCTAGAATCCATTGCAAGGTCAAATTTGCATCTATGTCCAGTGCTATAATACTATGCCACTTGTCCTCTCAGTGAATAGTTAATGTCTCATTGTTCCAGGGCATACTTCCAATGTGCATTGATTCCATATGGAAATGCTAATGACCAAAACAAATATATCCCCCACCTTCCCTTCTCTCCTACACAGTCCCTCGGGAAATTCGGTCACTGCCTTCCATGCAATCACACACCTTCCAAGTTCCGCTAACAACCTTATCCTAGGAAGTCCATCCCTCGACAAGGTTTCCTCGCATTGGAAGGTCTACAAACCAAGGCATATCCCTTCCTTAAAACCATCATGTTGGTCATAACATACTCATGGAAACCAATGGACACTATTGGGTACCAGTGTCCCAGAATGGCCCTGCTCTTGAATGTTTTACCAACATACTACTGCCTATTCCAATTCCTTTTTCTATTGTTGGTAATGCTTGCAGTAGGTTTCAATCATACAACTAGACATTTTCATGCTTTTTTGTAACAAGCACATAATTTCCATTAGATTCAAATTAAATTGAAATAACTTCAAACCATACCTCATTGGTGGTCCGTCAATATGGTATGCTTGCAATTCTGTTCACTTCCTATCACAACAAGTCAAATAAGCATCTTTGAAAAAATCATCATGTATAAACATATCACATTAGGCTAGCTCAAAACAAAACCATCATAGGTCAAAATCATAAATCACATGTAACCATCATAAACCAGAATCATAGATCACATGTAATCATCATAAACTAGAATCATAGATCGCATGTAATCATCATAAACCAGAATCATAAATCACATGCATAATAAAATTGAATAAAATATTGATACTTATCCTTTAATCAACCCTTAGGTTATACCTTTGTCCTTATTGTGTACACATTCCAGATTGGTTGCCACATCCGACAAATGCTCAGTGCCTTCTTCGCAACCATGTGTACATAGACATAGCGTGCATCACACACATACAACCACACAAGACATACATGAAATATATGCACCTACACCTGACATACAACACATACAACTACACCTAGTGTACAACATAACACAATACATATGCCTACAACTAGTGTACACCACCACACAATACATACACCTAGTACACCATAATAAATATACGTACACATAGTACAACACAATGAATACACATGTCATGATACCACGACTACACAATGCACATACATAGTACCACATGTCTACAACACAACATGTGTGTGTTGGCATTATGATACAGGTGTTGTCCTTGATGGAAATTCACTCAGATGAAAGATCACAATGCAACATGTCAACAACAAAGAATTACAGACCAGACTACAAAGAATGAAGAAAGAGAGGTATACGCAGATCCACCTTGACCAAGCTACGTATACATGTAGGTTCATTGAACACAAGTAGCGTATACGTACACACACTTTCATAGAAGGAAAAGCGCGTATATGTTGGAAAACTAAGTTTTTGGTCGGAGGTATTTGGTCCAAGGTATTTTGATCCATGGTATTGGTCCAAGGTATTTGGTCCGAGGTATTGACCCTAGGTATTGGTCCTAAGTGGTTTTAATCCATGGTATTGAGAAATGCCTAAAAATATATAAGGAGGAGAAGATCATTAGTCCAATGTGTGCAAGTATCAAATATCTGATGAAGTGTGAGATCTAGTATGCAGGTTATTGGCTTATGGTGCTTTGCTTGCTCTGAACCAAGGATGAACCTTAGCAGTTGATGAGGGATAAGATCTAATGATTAGATCGGGATCTTAAGGCTTGAAATGAATTATCATTATATGGTTAGATCATGTATAATGTAGATCTGAATACTGACGCATGCGTTATTTTGTAAATGTTGTGATTTGGGTATAATTGAAGTCTGGAATAGCTGCAAAATTATGAATTAATATTTACAGATGTAAACCCTAGTTGGCTTTGATAAAAGCGCGTATACATGCAGGTTCGACACATGGACGTAGCGTATACCTTACGAAGTATGTTTCAATTGTTTCTGTTTTCTTTTGCAGAATTCTGGGTTCTGCTTTGGGTTTTGGTGACTGTATTTCGGTGACAGTATTCTGAATAATCAGATTCAGGTTATGATGATTGAGTTTCAGTGATTGGTTGATGCAGATGATTGTATCATTGCAGTTATGATGTTGTTGATGGGTCCAGTATGAAAATTGAATGAAACTTGGCCTTCAGATTGTGGTTTGTGTTCTAGGAGTATCTAGTGTGAAAATTCATGAAACGTGGTCCCTGGTAGTAGAGTGGAGTTTTCTGCAGGCTGGAACCTACGTACTAGTAAACATATTGGCTAGTACAAGAGCTAGGGGGTTGTAGCTCCCTTCCAGTAGTAGCTAGAGAACAAGAGAAGGTTGTAACCTTCTGCAGATGGATGTCCACGTACTGGTATGAGTCTGCACTAGTACAAGATTGTAAACAATTTTTCTTATTATTAAAAGAAGACAGAGACGACAACAACAAGTGGTTTTTACCCACATTGGGTTTCCACCTTATATGTTGGTGTTTATGTGTGTTGCTCATGTGTGATGCTGTATTCTGCTTTTACTGCACTATCTAATAAATATCTGATATACTGGTTAAAATTCAAGACATGGTAAACTATCTAAATCAAAAGTTCTCTGCATATACACTGGTTGCTTTAAGTATAGTCGCGTGTACACGCTAGTTCACTTAGCTGAAGTAGCGTACACAAATCTGTTTGGGAAATTAAATTACTGATCTGATAATATTGATTCACCCCCCTCTTAGTATTATTTCCAACAATTGGTATCAAAGCAGGTCCTTCAGAAGAAGCTTGATAGCTTGAAGGCAGATCCTTCATCATGAGTAATCAAGAAAGCGTGGGACCATCAGACCGCCAATATTTGATGGAAGCAACTTTGTTTATTGGAAAAGAATAACTAGAGCCTATCTACAATCACTTGGAATTGATGTCTTGGAAATTGCGGAAGGAGGATATACATTTCCAACAACAATTTCTATAGATACGGTAGGTAAGAAGCGATATGAAACCAATGCCAGAGTTGTCAATACCTTATTGGGAAGTCTATCACAATCAGATTTTGTCAAGGTCATGCAGCTCAAATCAGCTAAAGAAATATGGGAGAAAATCGTTCTAAGCTACGAAGGAGACTCTTAGGTAAAACATGCTAAACTTCATACTCTCAGAATTCAGTATGAAACTCTTAAGATGCACAATGATGAAAGTATAGCTAGTTACTTCTTACATATAGATGAGGTTATTAATTGTATGAAGAATCTAGGTGAAGATAAATGAATTTACCTTAGTTGAGAAAGTTTTGAGATCCTTGTCTGCTAAATTTGAATCAAAAGTGTTTCGCATAGAAGAAAAACAGGATCTGCAGACTACCACTATGGCATAGCTTCATAGAATCTTATCTTCCTTGGAGATGAGAAAAGGAGGTCCATCAGATATGAGAGAAGCCACATTTAAAGCTTCAGAAAAAGGAAAGGAAGAACACAATGAATCAGGACATATTTCAGAAGAAGAAGATGAGGTAAACTTTGTCAAGAAGCTTCAACGAGGTTCCAGAAGATTTAGAGGTAAGCTACCCTTCAAATGCTTTGCCTGTGGCAGAGTCGGTCATTATGCTACCAAATGTCCTGATAAAGATAAATATGAATAAGGGAAGGAAAATGCAAAATGGAATAAAAAACAAGTTGTAAATAAAATAAGTTACTATACTCATGAAGATAGTGATGGTTTATCAAATAGTGATGAAGATGAAAATGGTAATGAATATAGAATTTTGATGGCTTATGACGATGATAATTTTTGGTATGCTTTAGAAGAAGACGACCTTCATGAAGAAATTTCCAAAATCAAAATATGTTTAGAAGAAAAGAATATGATTATAGATACCTTGACATACCAACTTGTTGAAAAAGAAAAACACAATGAAAAACTAGAATGTGAAATTGTGGGTATAAGAAAGGATCTTGAGAAAATGAAATCTCTCAATCTTAGATTTGCTAAAGGATCAAAAACCTTAGATGAAATTATCAAAGTGAAATGTTCTCCTTTGATAAATACAGGTCTTGGATATACTGAAGAAGCATCTCAATCACAAAAGTCGTCAACCTCCACTAAAAGCTATCTTGATGCAACAAAGAGCAGTGAATAGTATGACAATCTTCAGCAAAGGCATAAAGCAGATCACTAGGTAAATCAGACTCAATTTATTCCAAGGATGAATAGAAGCCACAACCAATCTCAGGTAAATCATACCCAATTTGCTCCAAAGATGAATATGAATAGAAAATATAATCGCTAGGTCAATAGATTCGATAGTCGCTGGAACTTCTTTAATGGGCAATGTTTTTCATGTCATAATTTTGGACACAAAGCTGCTCAATGTGTTGCTTACAAAACCATCAAGACTAGAGAAGCACGAAATCAAAGGGATGTAACAGGGGTCAAGAAAAGTTCCTATAATAACTTTTCTCTTCTTGAAAATGAAATGGACTGCTCAATCTATAACAACTTTGGTCATGAAGAATCTGAATGCAGGAGAAAATTTCGGCAATTATCTGAAAAGGAGAAAACTCCATTAAATCCCAAGATACAGAGAAGGAAATAATCTCAAACAGAAAGATGTGGTCTAGCCTTGTATGCAGAAGGGCAAGAAAATCAGTGGTACATCGACAGTGGATGCTCAAAACACATGACATGTGACAAAGAAAAAATTCACTCATATAATGCCTTAGAAAAGGAAAAGAATGTCTCATTTGGAAACGACACTCCTACTGTCATAAAAAGGAAAAGATCTATTTTCTTGAAAGAAAAGATTAAAACTAGAAATGTCATGTATGTAGACGATTTAAAGCATAACCTGTTGAGTGTCAGTCAAATGTGTGATCAAGGAAATGAAGTGGTGTTTCGATCAAACATATGTGTTGTTCGTGAACTTGATACAGGGGAGACTATGATCAAAGGTACAAAAACTCCAAACAACTTATACATACTCAAGGGAGGACAACAACAATGTTGTTTTTATGAAACTAGCTCATAAAAAGATAGAAAAGATAGATGAACACCTTAGAATTCAGCCTCTTCAAGGGGTCAACCTCCTTTACATTACACTAATGAACAATTCTTGGATGATACAAATGAAAAGACCTCCTTTCTATATATAGGACTTTAAGGGGTCATAATATAATTAGAGCAGACATAAAAATAATAATGTAAGGGCACAATAATAACAATAGTGGGCTTCTATGGGGCACAATAGTAACAATATGGGCACTACATGGGTACATCAATATAATAAGTGGGTTGTACTAATAACAATAAGGGGTTACACTAGTAGTATAGGGCCTAACATGCCCCTCTCCTTCAAAAAGCGTTGTCCTCAACACTTGAGTAGTTCTTGATGCTTCTGTATAAAATTCTTGTCCTCCCATGTGGAATCTTCAGCGGGTAAGTTCTTCCACTTGATGAGATACTCTGTAATTGATCGATTTCGTAGCTGTCGGGTTCTTGTTCTGTGACTGCTCCAAGTTCCAATATGATTTTTCCTTCCTCTTCAATTTCTGGAAATATTGTTTGAATTGGGATCTTTTGCAACTTTTGAATAAGTGGCCATACTTCTTTGTCCTTCTTCCATTCATCCATTGCTTTGCTTATCCAATTTGGTTGGATAATAGAAGTATTTAAGACTATCATGATCCATTTTTACCTTGAAGTGTCTTCCCATTCGGTAAGGTCGCCATTTCTTAAGTGCATGTAGTATTGCCAACATTTCCTTCTCATAAATAGCTTTCTTGAGTTGTAGCGGTAAAAATACCCAATCACCTACATCAAAACATTTTTCACTACGATGTTGATCTACCTGTTGTTTCATTCGATTTTGCACCAAAGTGGCGTTATCCTTTAAAAGTTTGAGAACTTGTTGTTGATGCTCGATGTGATCTTTCACTACTCGAACCTTTTTCTTCTTGATATGTCCTTCTATCTCTAGAGTTTGAGGAGTGGTAATTTCTTCCAATCCTTTACAAGGTATGGTTGGATTCATTTCTTGACGCTCGATGTGATCTTTCACTTCTTGAACATTTTTCTTCTTGATATGTCCTTCTATCTTGATAGTTTGAGGAGTGGTAATATCGACCAATGAATCACAAGATATGGTTGGATTCATTTCTTCTTTATTGATGTGATCTTTCACTTCTTTCACTTTTTTCTTCTTGATATGTCCTTCTATCTTGAGAGTTTGAGGAGTGGTAATTCTTGCCAATGCTTTACAAGACATGGTCGGATTCATTTCTTCTTTCTCTGGGGTTGGGTCCTGGTGTATATCCTCTTCTTTCGATGTTTCTTGATCCTTTTCTTCCTCCTCTTCATACTCTATGTAAAATAATTTCTTCTCAGCACACTTATGACCTTTAGTACATTTGCTATCACAATTTGTAACAAACCCTTTTCTCTTTTTTCTTCCAATTGTTGTGGTGTAACCCTTGTAGGTTGTGGAAGGCTAGGAGAAAAAACACTTCCATCTTTATAGTTGTGAGGGGTAGAATTCCTTGTTGCCATAATTTTGCTTTCCACTTTGTAATAAAGTCCTTTTTCTCTTTTTTATTCCAATTGTTGTGGTGTTGCTCTAAAGAAGCTGTTGCTCTTTGTATTCTCATAATATGCTATAATTTCCTCCATGAAAAATGACCACGTAGCAAGTTGTTTACAAGAACAAAGCCCTTTATACCATAAAAATTGATCTTGTTCTAAATATGAAGATGCAATACATACCTTTTTTAATAGTGGTACACCATGTAGATCAAAATATTTCTCCATCTGTAATATCCAATTTACCAGATCATTGCCATCAAACTTCCTCATCTCGCTTTTTCTTGATTTTAGGAGCTCGATCTTGAAACGACTGTAACTATGTACTTTCAGATCTTTAAGTTCTGAAATTTTGACTTGCAGTAGCCCTCTATGTCTTCTTTCTAATGCCACCAGTCTGATCGAATTTAGATTCTCCAAGAAACATTTATGCACAATATCCCAATATGACCTGATTATATACCTTTCAAGAAAAGCAAACTTGTATGAAGTGCCATGTGTCACTGTTTTTACCTTCGGATCTAAAAAATATAGAAAACAAACTACAGTCCGTCCTCTTTCTGTAACTTCTTACGAAATTTCAATCTGATGCTTAAAATAAAAGTTATGACTATTTTCCCTAGGTCACCTATTTGGAATGTAATTCGGGAGTCTGCAAAAAGACCAACTTCCTCAAATCATATCTCCGCAGATATTATGCGAAAAGCTCTAAAATTCGGACCCGAGGTTCATCACAATTTCAGCCCAAATGGGTTTTTTGATTAGCATCTTAAACGTCGTAGAGAAAAAGTTATAGTGCAAATTCCATGATGACCTATTTGGAGCAGTGAAACCCTAGAATCCAAAGCTCTGATACCAAATGTTATAAAACCAACTCACAAAAATATAGAAAAGATAGCCTTAGAATTCAGCCTCTTCGAGGGTACAACCTCCTTTACATTACACAAATGAAAAATTCTTGGATGATACAAATGAAAAGACGTCCTTTCTATATATAGGAGTATAAGGGGTCATAATATAATCAGAGCCGACATAACAATAATAATGTAAGGGTACAATAATAACAATAATGGGCTTATATGGGGCACAATAGTAACAATATGGGGACTACATGGGTACAAAAATATAATAAGGGGGTTGTACTAATAACAATAAGGGGTTACACTAGTAGTATAGGGGCCTAACAATTGTCTAAGCAAAAATGATGAAAACTGGTTGTGGCATAGAAGATTGGGACATCTAAGCTTTTCTCAAATAAGAAAAGCATGAAGATTCAAGGTTGTCTGTGATCTTCCATATATCAACATCCCTAAAAGAAATACAATATGCAAACCATGTCAATTCAGTAAGCAAACCAGAGCTCATTTCATTGAAAAAGAAGGGTCATCTAGTAAGCCTCTTGAACTTGTTCATACTGATTTATTTGGACCATCAAGGAAAAGGTCACCTCGTGGAGAAGAATAATTTATTTTTTTCATTGATGATTTTTCCAGAATGTGTTGGATAGGTTTGCTAAAGCATAAATATGAAGCATTTGAAAAGTTCCAAGCCTTCAAAGCTATGGTTGAAAATGAATCAGATCGAAAAATCAAGTGTCTCAGATCTGATCGAGGAGGCGAATTTACCTCAGATGAATTATTTGAATTTTGTGAACAACATGGAATAAAAAGGCAATCCTCCACCACAAGGACGCCTCAACAAAATGGAGTGGTAGAAAGAATGAATAGAACTATTCAACAAATGGCTCGAGCTATGCTAGATGAATCTGGAACTCCTTCAACCTTCTGGGGTGAAGCTGCATTCGCCGTCGTAACTATTCTAAACCAAGCAAATGTTTGGGTAAATAGCACTCAAACTCCACATTAACTTTGGTATGGTAAGACGCCTACTGTAAAATACTTTAAATTTTTTGGAAGCAAATTTTATATCAAAAGGACTGATGAAAAACTTAGTAAGTTTGATCCCAAAGCAGATGAAGGTATTCTTCTTGGTTACTCTTCCCAAAGTAAAGGATATAAATGTTATAATAAAAGACTTGGGAAAATCGTTGAAAGTATTGATGTTGTAGTTGATGAAGCATGCAAAAATCCAAAACAAACAAAAGAAATATTATGACAATGAAGAAGATGGGGAGTATTTTCCCACATCAAATCACGATGATATTGAAGAAGAAACAAATGAAGCACCAGAAGACGAGATAACGGTAGAAGAAAAGACTCCATCCAGGTATGTTCAGAAAAATCATCCAAAAACTCAAATTTTAGGGGAAAAAGAGGCAGGTGTATAAATAAGAAGAACCATCACAGAAACCTCAAGCTATCTAGCATTACTATCCTCCACCAAACCTCAAAATGTAAATGAAGCATGCAAAGATGAATGTTGGGTCAAGGCCATGAATGAAGAATTTGAGAAAATTTAAAAGAATAATACTTGGGAATTAGTTCCAAGACCTCATGATAAAAATATTATAGGAACTAAATGGATATTCAAAAACAAGCTGAATGAAAATGGAGAAGTCATTAGAAACAAGGCCAAACTTGTTTGTAAAAGGTATGCTCAAAAGAAGGTATATATTTTGAAGAAACTTTTGCACTTGTTGCTAGACTTGAAGCCATAAGGATGTTTCTTGCTCTTTCTAGCTTTCAGAAATTCAAAGTATACCGAATGGATGTAAAATATGCTTTCCTTAATGGAGATTTAGAAGAAGAAGTTTATATTGAACAACCAGAAGGATTCATTATTGGAAATGATGCAAAACTTGTATGTAGACTCAAAAAGGCTCTCTATGGTTTGAAATAGGCTCCAAGGGCCTGGTATTACTGCCTTGAAAAATATCTACACCAACAAGGTTTTTCAAAAGGTTCAACAGATAACAATTTATATACAAAGATTGCCATTGATAAATTTCTAATTATTGTTGTTTATGTTGATGATATCATTTTTGGTAGCAATGAAGAATCCACAAGTTAGAATTTTTCTTTAGTAATGCAACAAGAATTTTAAATGTCCTTGCTTGGTGAACTTACCTATTTTCTTAGTCTACAATTTCAACAAATTAAAGATGGTATTTTTCTTTCACAAACCAAATATCTCAAACAAATCTTGAAAATGTACGGCATGGAAGATTCTAAACTTGTATGTACCCCAATGGTAACAAGATGCAGTCTCAACTCAAATGATGAATTAGTAGCATTACATCAACCAACTTACAAATCCATGATTGGCAGTCTGCTTTATCTAACAGGTAACCGACCTGACATCATGCATGCAGTAGGAATAGTTGGAAGATTCCAAGCAAATACAAAGGAATCACACCTTTAGGCAGTCAAAAGAATTTTCAAATATCTTCAAGGAACATAGAACTTTGGTTTATGGTATCCTAGAGATACAAATCTCACTCTTCATGCATATACAGATCCAGATTGGGCAGGAAGTGTTGACGACAGAAAAAGCACTAGTGGTGGTGCATTCTATATGGGTTCCAGATTAGTGTCTTGGTTCAACAAGAAACAAAGTTCAATTGTGCTATCTATAGCTGAAGCAGAATATGTGGCTGCTGCATCTTGCTGCACACAACTACTTTGGATGATGCAAACCTTGCAAGACATTCAAATCACATGTACTCCACCCATCTCCATTCTATGTGATAATACAAGTGCCATCATTATTTCAAAGAATCCAGTCATGCACTCCAAGGCCAAGCACATACCCATCAAATACCATTTTCAACGTGAACAAGTGCTTGAACAAAAGGTCAAATTGGAGAATGTTCCCTCCAAAGAACAGGTTGCTGATACATTCACTAAACCACTACCTAGAGAGACATTTGAATATCTCAGACAAAAACTGGGAGTAGTTGTTGCATCATCCTACTGTTAAATCCAACTTTTTCAGAGAAAGGTTATTATATGTGTGTTTCATGAAGTATAGTTGCATACAGAAGTGGGTTTCTATGGGTAAAGGAGTGTATATGTGATTTAGACAAGAAAAACAATCGAGCATGATCTGATATGGGAGCTCTCAATGATATTGATGATTAATGTCTATATGCTCTGTTCATTAATTTTATCTGACAGACAAAGATGACTTGATCATTGAACTGTTAACAATACACAAGTAGCACAAGTTTAGGGGGAGCATTAGCCTTCACGTACATTCAACATTGTTGGCATTATCGTTGCTGAGTCCAGCTATGGCTTCAGATATTTATACCATTTGTTACT
This sequence comes from Pinus taeda, assembly GCA_000404065.3. Classification (NCBI taxonomy): domain Eukaryota; kingdom Viridiplantae; phylum Streptophyta; class Pinopsida; order Pinales; family Pinaceae; genus Pinus; species Pinus taeda. The sequence goes on from APFE030370617.1 coordinate 114,103, forward strand.
CAATTCATGTAAAAGTTTAGGAAGTGATATGTCTTCTCATACATTTGAATGAGTCCTCTTTGACAAATGATGTAATTTGTATCCCTACTTTACATGGGATGGATGATGTAATATTTCTTGTTTCTGTCATGTTGGTATATCCCCACTTGGTTGGGTGGATGAGTCAAATCTGGTATATCCCCACTTGGTTGGGAGATGGATGAATGTATGAGCCATTGGTAATAGGAAGGTCATCCTCACATAGTTGAGTTATAGAGTAATGCAATTTTTTAGAAAATATTTTTTTGCAGACTCTGCTTGTAATCAGGAAGAGCATGGATGGTTTCAGTGCATCTCAGCATGTACAAAAGGGAAGCTCAATCAGAGATTTCAACATGTACTCAGGGGGAGCATGACTAGCATAATGTATGTCAAAGGGAGAAATTATCTTGGTCCACCCTTTGCCCTTGATGTCAAAGGGGGAGAAATGACTTGGTGTTGTTGTTGCCATCAAGTCCAAAGGGGAATATTGTTGGCATTATGATACAGGTGTTATCCTTGATGGCAACTCACTCAGAGGAAAGATCACGGTGCAACATGTCAACAACAAAGAATTACAGATCGGACTACAAAGAATGAAGAAAGAGTGGTATACACAGCTTCACCTTGACCAAGCTGCGTATACACGTAGGTTCACTGAACACAAGTAGCGTATATGTACACACGCACTTTCACAGAAGGAAAAGCGCATATACTAAATTTTTGGTCCGAGGTATTTGGTCCAAGGTATTTTGATCCATGGTATTGGTCCAAGGTATTTGGTCTGAGGTATTGACCCTAGGTATTTTGTCCTAAGTGGTTTTGATCCATGGTATTGAGAAAGGCATAAAACTATATAAGGAGGAGAAGATCATTAGGCCAAGGTGTGCAAGTATCAAATATCTGTTGAAGTGTGAGATCTAGTATGCAGGTTATTGGCTTATGGTGCTTTGCTTGATGCGAACCAAGGATGAACCTTAGTGGTTGATGAGGGATAAGATCTAATGATTGGATTAGGATCTTAAGGCTTGAAATGAATTATCATTATATGGTTTGATCATGTATAGTCTAGATATGAATACTGACACATGTGTTATTCTGTAAATGTTGTGATCTGGGTATAACTCAAGTCTGAAATAGATGTAAAATTATGAATTAATATTTACAGATGTATATGCTAGTTGGCTTTGATAAAAGTGCATATACACGCAAGCTCGACACATGGAATTAGCATATACCTTATGAAGTATGTTTTAGTTGTTTTTGTTTGCTGTTGTAGAGCTCTGGGTTCTGCTTTAGGTTCTGGTGACTGTATTCTGGTGACAGTATTCTGAATGATCAGATTCAAGTTATGATGATTGAGTTTCAGTGATTGGTTGATGCAGATGATTGTATTGTAGTTATGATGTTGTTGATGGGTCCAGTATGAAAATTGAATGAAACGTGACCTTCATATTGTGATGTTGTGTTCCAGGAGTATCTAGTTTGAAAATTCATGAAACGTGGTCCCTGGTAGAAGAGTGGAGTTTTCTGTAGGCGGGCACCTACGTACTAGTAAACATATTGGCTAGTACAAGAGCTAGGGGGTTGTAGCTCCCTCCCTGTAGTATTTGGAGAACAAGAGAAGGTTGTAGCCTTCTGCAGATGGGTGTTTTCATACTGGTATGAGTCTGCACTAGTACAAGATTGTAAACAATTTTTCTTATTATTAAAAAAAGGCAGAGATGATAGCAGCAGGTGGTTTTTACCCACATCGGGTTTCCACCTTATATCTTGGTGTTTATGTGTGATGTTTTATTCTTCTTTTACCGCATTGCCTAATAAATATCTGATATATTGGTTAAAGTTCAATACATGATAAACTGTCTAAATCAAAAGTTCTATGCATATACGTTGGTTGCTTTAAGTACAGTCGCGTGTACATGCTAGTTCACTTAGCTGAAGTAGCATACACAAATATGTTTGGGAAATTAAATTATTGATCTAATAATACTGATTCACCCCCTCTCAGTATTATTTCCAACAGTGTGACATGCGCACAATACCACATTTACACCAATAACATATGTACACAGTACCCGTTGTACACAACACCACCTGCACAACGTGTGCACAACATCACATGTACATGACACCAGTTACACAACATGTACACAACACCACATGTACACTGTACCACCTGTACAATGTGTACACAATACGACATGTACACAACACCATATGTACATAACACTACATATACAACATGTACATAGCATCATATGTACACAACAGTGCATATCCAACATGCAAACAACGCCGCATATACAACATGTGCATAGTACGATATGTACACAACACCACATATCCAACATGTGCATATCACCATCTATACCTAACACTGCATCTGTAATATACACACAAAACCATATATACAACAGGAATACAACATCATATGTACACAATACTAGACAACAACATTAAACATCACCATAGGTACAATAATGAATATACAACATGCACAAAATATACACAACAATAACATTGCACATCCAAAACCATACTAGCTCTGCGAAGGAACCTTGCTTCCAATGTCTCTTTTCCATCCATGCTTATCATAACATGCCACAAAACACATTGTTTTCATTCCGTTGATGTATCCTTTAGTGCTGCCTTTTATAACATAAACATAGGCATAATACAAACATACAATATCAATTCATATCCACATGATACTAACCTCATATATTTTTCATGACTACTCTTCCCACTTGGTTCCTCATAAAGCATGAACCTCTTCATGCCATTCACTTGCATAAGCAATCATTCCTCCATAAGAATGATTCCTGGCAACCTTATCAAACAACGACATACATACATACATGTATACATATAAATATCAATATAAAACAATCATGATCCCTGATGAACTTGCCATATAACAACACACATACATACATATATGCATATAAACATTAGCATAAAGAAATCATGATCAGATCATAATTACTAGATCTCAAGGTCAACGTTAAGAGAACTTCCTTTATTCATGCACAACATGCACAACATTGATAACAACAATTCCTAACATAGCCAAGATGTTTGAAACTTCAAATCTATTTACTTTACCCTTTCTGTTACCTTTCTCATGATTGTCCTATCACCATTCATTTACCTCAATGGAACCAACCAATCGAACTAGCTATCATACCCTTTCCTTCAACTACCCTTATACATGCACTGAGTTTCATCCAAGCCTTACATCACCTATTGGATTTCATTCGTCTCTCATCAAGATCCACTAACTTTCCTCTTTTCCCAACCAATTCCCAAGACTCAAAACATAATAGGCAAGATAAGAAACAAACAAGAATAAAACCATGAAAATAAATAACAATACGACACTGCAAACAAAGTGTCAAGGCCTTGCACCAAACATAACAAAGATGAAATCAAGCACAACCAAATCACAAATACTGAAAGCACAAAAAGAGAAACAATCAACATGACTCCATCCCCATGGTTCTTAGTGCCTCCAAGTGAAAGATCAACTCGAGCCTTCTTTAAGATTTCATGCCAATCTCTTTTTCCTTGCAATCCCCTGCATCATATTTCCATAAACACATAACTGTCAGTGCATAAGTAAGTATCAAGACAATCATATCTATAAATTTTAAATCGACCTTTACCAAGGCTAACAATCATGTCCTAATCAATAGTCAAATCATATACATTAGACATAATGCTACAACTGTCACCTATTACACTTAAGTACATGTGAACTATCTCAACACATATGTGTGAGTAAAACCATCTTAAAACAAGATCATTTATTGATGCAATCTTATAGACACATACTCATATCAAATGATTAATCAAACATTCAACAACATATAGACAAAATAATAGAAACGAACTTCAAACACCAAATAAATGACATAATCAAACATTCAAGCACAAAGTAGACAACATAAGCAAGTTCATACATTAATATTTTCACATCATAAGCTCATAAACAATTGTCTTACCTATTATGCATGCATAACCTTAACCATAACAAGGCATGCACAACAACCCATAAACACTATCATGCATATACATATAACATGCATTCATGACAAACACATCCTGACAAAAACATCATAAACTCCTACATGGCAACACAACGACAACAATTACCACTACCATGCATACACAACAAACACATAGTTCTCAAACATAAAGAAAACATATGCAACTTACATGCATGCATGACAATCACATTCCGCCCATCCATTCTAAGGGTTGAACCATGCTCTAATACCAGTCTACAGTATCAGATGTCACACAAGGAGAATAAAAACTAGACATCACCCAATGAGAATAGAACCATGCTCTGATACCACTCTGTGGTATCAGATATCACACAAGGAGAATGGAAACCAGAAAACAACCAAAGAGAATAGAACCTACTTTGATACCACTCTGTGGTATCATATATAACCCAAAGAGAGCGTAACCCTGCACTGATACCACTATGTGGTATTAGATATGACCCAAAGAGAGTGCAACCTGCTTTGATACCACTCTGTAACACCCTCATCCCTCATCTACACAAGTATCGACCAACCGGGATGAATATGTGATGAGAGACCACTACAATGGGATTCAACCTCTAGGTGACCTTAATAAATTGGAATCGATGGATACCCATAAAAAATACCTTCTATACCTGCTATAGGAATCCCAAAAGCCTTCCTAGTCATCCCCATGACGAGTCCCTAGGTCCCACTGATTTTTTAGACCATTAAACCCCTGGACGCTCCCTTGATATGAACAAGGGTGTGTCTGGGAGGCTATAGTTTCTCCCACAACAAGGCATGGGTTTGTCTGGGGACTTTTCTCCTCAATCCTATGCTTGTGACTCTGAGATTTATGCCACTTTTTGAAGCCCAGAGCCTAGGTCAAAGCCTACAGCTCAATGACAGTTTCAGAAATGAAATTTCATAGCGGAACAAAGATACATTTGCAAAAACATCAATAAGGACTAGACTAGACCCCCACTAGCCATGGCAGGCATTTCATAAAACATATCAAAAATATGAAATCTACAAGTCTTAACAACAAATCTGTGCATAGGGGTCTCAAACTTATCTGAGATTCGTTACGAGGCATTGTTTCCTTATCCCATTAACTGCATTATCATCTATTAGGTCATAGGTACATTGTTCATTCATTTACAAGTAAAAACATGATGAGCTCCATACATCACCATTGTCACAATACATATTCATAACCAACATAATAACAACATAAATACCAAGGAAACAATAACCATATAATCCACATATGAACTAGTATAATACTCATGAAATAACAAGGAGAAATGGCCTCATATTAATGAAACCAGGTTTGGGACTTCCACGAACCACCCAAACATAGGTTGGTTGAACCAAATTTTTCTTTAAACAAATCATCCCCGTGTCATATGCCAAGCATGAATGTGGGAATTAATACCAAACTCAACCATGGATTCTCGAGGCTACACCACCTCACCCTCATCAATAGAACTAGGCTTTACCGCAATCCACACCAGACCAGTAGGTCATAAACCATAAACATACAATACCCGACTTTACTGCAATCCCCACTGGTTCACTAGGCCAAAACAAACTTGGATGCCACCAGATTTCCCCACCTACATCGTGACGAATTTTCCTGTCTCCTAGTCTCTAGGATTTACCGCAATCCACAGATCGAGGGATCACTAGGCCATAACCAAGACACCAGTCTCTGGGATTTACCACAATCCACACCGGATCACTAGGACCTAACTTAAACTCCACCCTTTAGGCTTTACCATATATCCCTCCATTCACCGACAAGGATTCCTAGGCCTAATCAAGGGTAACCACCTCTAGGATTTACCGTATATCTCGCCATTAAGTGATTGAGGATTCCTAGGCCCATAGAGGCACACAATACTTGGATTTACCACAACCCATAGTCTGGTTGAGGGGTCAATAGGCCAATGAAATTATCACAATCCACAGTCTGATCCAGGGATCACTAGGCCATGTGTTATTTCTTTTGGAGATCCACCTCACTCAACTTTGAATCCATACAACAATCTAGCTCAACCAAAACATGAGAAACTCATTACACCATGACTATCCAGAAATGGTAAGGCTAGGCTGAAAACACTGCCACACCTAGAAAAACCCATGCCATGATAACGAAGAACCACATGCCATACCATGCATGCCAAACCTAGCAAGGAAATCACACATGCAAATTGATACCTGCAAAGAATCCTGTTGTAGCTACTTGAACCTGCTCTTCATTGTTGGCTCCTTCCTTCCTCTTGCCTTCTTTTCCTTTCTTGAAAAATCTAAGTGTCTAAGAGTGAGAGAGAGAGAGAATAACGAGAGAGGTCCAAAACTGAACTGACAAAAGGTTACATTGACCAAGCCTTCCCATTGATCCATAGAAACCTTTTATTAATGAGGTTTCTATTTTCTTCAATTTCCATTATTTTCCTTTGTTTTCCTCCTCACATGTAACTTGTGACCTTTCACCTTCATTTTCTCCTAATTTCCATCATTTTCATAAATAAATTACCAAAAATACCATTTTTCCTTTCCAAAGCCTTTTCCATTGTCTTTGCCAATTTCTTTAGCCATAATAAACAATGAACACCCTCACTAGGATGTCTTGCCTAACATTCAACTTGGAATAGTTTCCCATGACCTTGGTCTGATATATTTTTCCTTTATTAAATTTTTACATGGAATTTTGATTAGGGTTGTTACACCTACTAACTAAATTTGTAGAAATGTTAGACTATTTACTCATATCTTATTTTGAAATCAAACAAACACATACGAACTAAAGAAGAAAGAAACAATCAAAGGCATACCTTAAGCTAATTAATGTCTGAGGTTTGAATTTCTTGCACATATCATTCATTCATAAATTATACTATGACATATTACCCAGAGTAGACTCACTCTCATGGACTTGACATCCAGTAAAACTCTTGTAGTACAAACCTTGAAAATTGATGAACTAGAGCAAAACCACTGAATTAGATTCAACATCTACTAAAACCTCTCAATAAAACATGCCCAAGACTTAATAAAACCACTGAATATTAATAGAATAAGGCTGAAACATTGGTGCAAGTAGTAGAAGATTAATAAAGTAGGGATGAACTACTAGAGAAAATCACACCTAGTAGGCCAACAACATTGAATTAAACCCAAAGTTTACAGAACATGGTTGAAACTTGAACCACTAGAGTGGGTTGTAGTGAAGACCATTTAAACTTTTAAGTTAGAACTTTGGACCCAAATTTGGTAGTTGCACGATCGCTGGTAATAGGTATGTGGTATACCATTTTTGGAATTGAGAGGCATACATTTTAATTTAGTATTTTAATTACTACCTTATGAACCAAAGATGATGTGGCCACGTGGGATATCTACAATTTACAAAGTTATAAGGTATAACATTGAAGTTATATTTATTATTACCTACTATAATTTATGATGGGTATTACATGGAATTAAATCTTGATTTGATAGGCTCTCAATATTGCATCATGTAATGGTTGATGTGCCAATTTAATATATGTGTGTCAAATATGTGTCCCAAGAACAAATATGTGCTATAAGCTGTCAAATTCTAGGCTTTCCCCCGTCCAACTCTCAAGGAATATATTCTCGTCAAATTGATCAATCAATGGTTCCCTATTTCTATGGTTCATCCTTTGTGTACCTATATTTCTCACATTTCATAATCCTTTCCATTCATTACCAACATCAACTTTATCCATCCCACTAATCTGAACTTGTTTGAATCCACTCTCTGAAATGATGATGGTACACAAATATCCCCTCTCTCTCTGCCCTTAGTGGAGCATGTGGGGTACATCCTCCTTTTCCAAGACCACTCACCAGTCAATAATCTCCCAAAAGTCGTATTAGATATCTCCATGTTTGATCTCTCATATCTCCCCCCTATCCCCTCAGTGCATCCTTCTCCTCCATCCCCACAACCATGATGCTTGGACCAAACCCTCTCAAACACTCACTAAAAGAATACGGTAATGTGTGTAGTGATCAACTTTAACAAAACAAAAGTAATCATAGACATAGATCTCTCCATAAACTTTGTATTAAATTTCCAAGTGTAATTATTTTCATTTAACATGAAGGAATTGATGCATGTCATATAATTAAATGATAAAGAAATTTACACTTTAAGAATTTGATCACTATAAATTCTTGTAAATCAGGGTTTAATATGGATCTACATTGGTTGTGAAGAATGAGCATGCCCTTATTGAGTGTTTTCATGTACATTGTTACAAGAATCTCGATCTCATTTCCTAGATGAAGTGCTTATGGGAACACATTCTAGAATATACTCCAAAGGCCTGCATGAGAGCCCATGGTTACAATACCTTAGATTGGAGGATCTTGACCCTATCATGATTGCGGGGCACGGTTTTGGGGAAACATGGTCCTAACTAGGCTTGGAACTTCACATGCTTAATTTCCAAATAAACAAGTACCTTTACTAGCTGAAACACAAAGCATAATAACTCAATAATAAATAAGAAGAATGTAGAAAAGATAAAGATTTTCCTCACCACCTCTTCAAATATCTCTAACATACTTAGTTCAATTGGACCATAACATAATACAATATCCAAGCAATGATCAAATTGAGGATCACATTGAGGAACAAATCTGTGTTTGAGATCATCAACATATTGTGAGGGAAACCATTTTGTGTTTAAACCAAAAGATGTTCTTCCATACATAGTAATATCTCAATAAGTTGTTCTTCTCAAATTGATTGATGTATATAAATGGGAAGATAAGTATCATGCTAATCACAATATGCATGATCAATTTGATACATCTCCTCTCTAATTTTCCATATACACTAGGAAAAGTTAAGAATTGAAAGTGGAGACTTGGTTCGTTTTTCTCACACCCAATTTCATAACTAAGATCCCTAAGATGTTACTAATGATTAAAAAACAATATTTTTGTAAAAATTCTCATAATCCTTATCACAATCATAAGACGTTGAAGTCAACAACATCATAAGAAAAATAATGAATCCTCTTGTCATTCCAACTCCTTAAATTTGCATCTCTCGTTTTTTTTTCTTTATTGTTCCTTGAGTTGTTCTTAGCTAGGGAACATTATGTCAACGCATCCCTTAATATTGAAATTTAGTGGTATTAACTTAATATTTTCAATCAACCTATTATAACCTTAAGATAATAAAATTATAGACTCAATCAACACACATTTTCTCAAATGTAACAAATAATTTGAGAAGAATGTGAATGTTATGAAGAATATGAGAAAAATAGAAATAGACGATACATGTTTTTAAAATAACACTTCAACTCCTGCTGAGACAGAAAATGTGCTAAGTGATTGGATTTAGTAGCTAACATAATGTATTTGATCAAAAGTATGAATTTCACTCAAATGAATCAATGAAAGAAGAAAGTCGCACTGTTAATACAAATTGTATCATTCATTAAATCTCACTTTCTCATCACATCATAGAGACACATGTATAGGGGAAGTAGTACCCATTTACGGTTAAAAATAGCAACAAAAAATTCCAATTTAATTTATCCTTGAATTAAATTGAAATTCTATTCTCATAGCAACTTGTAATAGTTAACTAAGTTAGATTGACTTAGTTGACTTAGGACATTTGAGTTGGAATTCTATCTAGAGTCATGTAGAGTGATCCTGTTGTAGCGGCTACAACCACCCTCCAAAATTTTGCCTTATCCTGTTTTGGAGCCTCCTTACCAACCTTCATAGCAGCTTGCCTTGCTTCATCAAGCCCTCAAGCTTTAGTGTCTTTATTTCTCAAAGGTAGCCTGTCGATCACAGTTTGATATTTTCCATTCATAGGTTGCTCACCCATACTTGGTCCAACTGTAGGATGAGTAGCTTCCCCTTGAAAATTGCGCATTTCTGGAGGGAAACCAACCTTCTCTCCAGAAATTAAGAAATCCTCTTTGATAGCCTGCTAGGCTCCAGGATTGCGCAATCTTGCCAACCAACCCTTCGAGCAAGATTTGTGCAAATTTTCCCAACAACACTTTGTTCAGCTGAGGATTTGTGCAAATCCATGCAGAAGTTAGTTGCTCAACCCATAAATTATGCAAATCTCCTGGGCAACCATCCCAGCTCCCAGCCAGAGATGCACATTTTTCTCCAGCAGTCAAGCAGTCACTTGCATGTGCATCTGAGTTGACCAGTTCCCTCGGGGACTGAGAAAAATAGACTTGCATGCATGGGTTGTTTCTCCCAAGAAAACATGCAAAGGCATCCCTTGTTTCAGGGATCTATGTCTAGTAGTTGGAGGTTAAATGCAAGGAACAATTCAGAAAACTCTCTCCAAGTGTCTCTTCCCCTAGATTTGTGGCATGCACGTCACAACCTCGATGTTACCAAAACTCATTAATTGGATGCTACTGATCTCATTCATCACATCAACCTTATAGCTCTGACATCCCGCATAACATATAGGAGCAATCAACACATTCAACTAAACAGTTTTGGGGTAAGCTTGCTTCCCATGCCTTGTGCAACATTTCTGTCACTTTTTGTGTATTTGATTGTGTGAGTACTGTTTTATTGATTTATTTGAATGGCTATTGTCGTTTACATGTATTTTAGCTTGTCCGAGTTCTGTTTCAATTTTCGCTGCTATCTCACTGCTGTCACATGCATGAAACTATTTTGCACAGACGTTTTCCCAACCAGTGAACTACCTCACCCACATGCATGTTGATCTGTTTGTTGAATATTTCGTTGATGTTTTGCATGCACTGTCAATCACTTCTACTATCACTTAGTGTCAACATGCATTTACTGCCTTAGTTGCTTTCAGTTGCCCGTCAGTGAGTTGGGCCAATCATGGCCTGACTCTGCATTCACCAAGGTTGCATTGCGCAATATGGGGAAGGAAGGCCCACCTTCCTCTCTAGATTTGCGCATTCCCACCCAACAATAGCCTCCAAGTCTGTTTTGTGCATTTCTAGAGGACAGTGGCTGCTTGGCTCAAGGAATTGTGCAAATCTGTCCTTGGGCCAGCAGTCCTTCCCAAATGGAATTGCGCAATGTGAAATCCTAAAAGTCAGTAGCCAGTCTGGACTATGCATTGCGTAGTTCCAAAAATTAGTCAGTCTCTTAGTAGCCCAGATTGTGCCTTGTGCAGTCTTGGCAGTCGGTCTCTCGACCTCCTGGCTGAAATTGCACAACCTTCATGATCATTCACTCAAGTATGTTGCAAGTCAGTTCTCATGTTCATTTTGGTTTTCGATTGACAGATTTCTTGCTATGAGTGTTTCCATGTCTCCACGTATCACAGGTGTTCATCTACCTCTCAGTAGTACAGGTATAATGGCTTCTAGGAGAGTAGAGACAAAGACACTATTCAGAGCATGCTTGGGGATGCAGTCGATCAAATGTCTATGAGCTTGCTTACTCACGAAGACATCAAGTTGTTCGTGGACAAGGAAATCAAGCGACAACATCACAACGAGCAACATCATGAACAACAACAGAAGGAAACATACTAAATGTAGTGAATGGAGCAAACACAACGAATGCAAGAGGAAGGTTGTTAACAACATAGAGACGGAGCAAAGTTGCAAGGTCAAGCAGATCCACTGATAATGAAAGCAACTTTGGAGACTTAGGCTATGAAGTGACGACGCGACATGAAGATCACGCGAAGGCAAAAGATGGAACAAAGGAGTTGCAGGTGTTGAAGCAACAACTCAGGAATAACATGAAGCTGCATAGATAATCCAATGAGTTGCAGCAGGAATAGGAACATAAGTGGGCACAACATGCACTCATAGATGAAACTACACCAGTACAAGTTAAGGATCCATCCTAGCAACTGACACAGAGCAACCATGGTGAGAAGTGTTGTTGACCGCATGTAAAGGATCCAACAACATGCATGTCGTTGAGCGCACACATGCAATCCAACCCATTCAACACACTAACCAAGGCAAAGACAAGAAGCAAGTCCAACTAGGGCTGAACATGCACTTCAGAAAGTTGATGCACATGACCACTAGCACACACTTGAAGATCAACATGAACACTATGCATCAGTGTGTTGCCAGTTCAACCATACCCAAGAAGACCATGCACATGTTAGTAGACGAGTTAGATGAAGGGGCTGAACCAATGCACCGGTTGCAATGGAGGCAAGAGTTCGCTTCAGTAAGATGTCACCATGAGGTGCATGCACACCTTCACGGATGACCAAGCTTGGAATCAACTCACCAACTTCACCATCACAAGCATGTTAAAGAATTGGTCTCACCACAGCGGACCGAGTGTCAAATGATGTCATGCAAGGCTTGCTCAAGCTATGTTGTCTCACATGAGTACATGTGCATTGTAATGTTGAGTCATGTCAAGTGTAAGTTGAGTGTTAGAATTTTGATGTAACAACCATAGAGTAGGTGAATGGTCATGAGGGTAGTTGAACTGTCATAAAGGGGAATGTTAAGGGTCACTCGACCCTTTGCTATAAATAGTCCCTCATAACTCATTGTAAAGGCCTTTTGGTCATCCAAGCTTCTATTAAGACTATCTTGAAGAAGGCTTGGACAATATTTTAATGTGCCCTGGCTTCTCCACTGCTCGGAGCTAGTACATCTCTTTGGAGGAGCAGGTGGATGTGGCTGTAATGTTCCATTGTTGGGGCTAGTAGGTTTACATGGTGTATTGTATGATTGTGCCTTAATGATATATGTTGTTTAACTTACGTACTTGTATATGAACTGATTGGTATGCAATTATATGAATCTTGTCGTTAATGTGTTGCATATGTTGTTAATGTTGTCACCGTCCGTGTTGACTACTCTTCTGGACATCAAATAGACCTTTGTCATGAACCTTGCTATATCAATTGTCACACTCATCTTAGACTGATCCTTGAGTGTTGTTCGTGTTATCTTACCTTGTTGTTGTGACTGCCACATCCCACTGCTCCACTTGAAGTTGTGCATGTCCTTTCTGTGGTGTGTTCTTAGCCGAGTTAAGAATGATCCCTTTCAACCTAGAACTTACCTTCACCTTCCTCTCCCTTCGAAGTGTTGGAACATCTCATACACATTCCTTGATTATTTGCATTAGTCACACCCTTGCTACTGACAAAGTTATCTTACTTTCCTCTTTGCGGCATCGTGGTCAGGGCATTAGCTTACAACCCACTACTGGGACTCCTACACCAAATGGTCTAAGGTCTTATCGGGACTTCTTGCCGGGGATATCTCCTTGAAATGTTAGCGGGTTCAACACTGTCAACATTTCTGGCGCTAGAAGGAGGGCATGATGACAAGCAATGTCCTCTCATTTAGTTTTGAACCTTTGCATATCTTTCATGGATTCTTGCATTCTTCTTCCCCTGAGATGTTTTTCGAATTGTGAAGATGTCTCCATCTCAGGGAAGCTTTTCAATCTCTTATCCACTCACACGTATGATGGTGAAGGCGAAGTAGCCTGGATTGAGCACTTACATAGCTTTCTTTCCATGCTTTATGAGGAAGATGAGTTTACTGATGAACATGCTAGGTTGCTTCTTGCATACACACTTCATGAATCTCCATTTCGTTGGGCGCTTAGCCTACTAGCTAACATCGTGCACTCATGTGAGCACTTCTGTGATCTTATTGAAGACACATTCTATCATTTTGATCCAGACCATCTTGACAAGAAACTATTACAACAACGGAAGGCTTCGTATGAATTCGTTATTGATTTTTGGCAACCCTTCCGTGAATTGCAGTTTCAGGCTCCGAGGAGCCACATGAATTTCGCTTATCTCTGGGATCGGTTTGAGTATTGTCTTAAGAAATCTACTTGTCCCAAGAGGAAGCTTGATATCAAGCCTCGCTCAACCTTCTTCGTTGATGGAACTGCATAATGCCATGCGCGAGAAGGCAATCTCTCAACAGACTATCCACCTCCCTCTCTTTCAACAGTTCCACCATTTCCCAGTGATGCTGAGGATCATGTTTGTACACATGTTCAACCTTCACACCCTCCCAACGTCGCTCCACTCAATTTTTGCTCGGAGTTAGTTGTGATTCCTTCGAGTTCCCATAGGCATTCTTTTATCTGACCTTCATCTTTGCACTTAGGTGTTCCTCTGGATGATGTTATCTTGTGTTTGTCCATTCCAGACTCTTCACTTGTTGTGAACAAGGAACAACCTGCTGACGGAGTTGGTGTTGCACAACCAACATGTGTTGTCATTCATGAAGAGTATAAGTGGGAGCTTGAACATCAACACTCAGTGAAGGATGACTCCCTTCCATCCGAGCCCCCTCCGTTCTTTCCTAGCGTCTTTGGTGAACCTTCCATCCATGATTTTTCATGTGTGTCTTCATCCACATATGCACCCATTATTGATCACCCGCAGGACTCACCAGATGCTAGTCCATCATTCGAAAATGGAGAGGATAAGTTGTTGATTGAAGATCCACTTGATCCTTCATCTGTCTTTTCCAGATATATAGAGGATGAGTTCATTCTATTTTCATCTACCCCTCTATTTGTTTCATCTGATCATGAGGATGTCGAAGAATTCATTGAATTTTCCGATCGTGGTGGTTGTGATCCATTTGATTCCATTTTTTATCACGATCATGAATCTATCACAATTCATCTTTCAAAGCCACCGTTTACGATGATCTACTTGATGATGAACTTGAGACACCCAAGATTGTCAAGGAACTTTAGCCCGAGCTGATGGTTATGTCAGGCCCTCGCTCTCTTGGGGTTAGCCTAACTTCCGATCATGGAACTGTTCAATCACCCAAGGCTCCTCATCCCTCGTATGTATGCATTGAAGCTCCATCTCACACACATATCACACTTCCTTCACTTGAACTGCACAATCCCATTGCTCATGCGTTGGAGGAGTCTTACATTGCAATCACTCATTCGCGACACAAGTCATATTTGTTTCTTTCATTTTCTTGCATGTCTTAGTCAAGAGTTTGCTTTTGCCTCAAAGTTGCACGTAGTGTCACACAACACCATGATAAGTCCACAGACTTTCCGTCATGCACATGCACTCACTTATGTCTTGTGGGCACTTTGAAACATGAAGTGTGGCTTTCTTCACTGTTATATCTTTCTTGTATGCTAGTTCGCACAATTGGGTTACTCACAGACCAAGCCTTCACCAACATGGGTTTACCAATGCACTAGTGGCTACATTAGAAATATCACTTCACATGATCATGACCATGCACCGTTAGTGTAGGAGTAGGAGTAGAGTTTGCTTTCAGTTGTTTGCTTGCATGCTTGTTTGCTTACATGCTTTGTTTGCTTGTTTGTTTGCTTGCTTGTTTGTTTACTTGCTTCGCTTTTGTTTTTGATTCTGCTCTTGCTTTGATTTGTTGATTGATTAGTTCATTCGCTCGTTTCGTTCGTAGGTTAGTTGGCATGAAACCATGTCTGACTCTTGAAATGAGATGGGTGAAGTACAAGAGGGGTTGTACATCTATCACTACTTGGTTATTTGTCATCTTGCCTCTGTATGATGAGCCTGTTACTTTTAGTCCATGATACATTGAAGGAAAATATGTATTGTTTGAAGCAAACCTTGGTGAAAACAAAACGCTTGCACGCTAACTAGTGTCACATTCTCTAGTCGGTTGTTTTTGGGTTAACCCTTGTCAGCTCAGTCAAGTAGAGTAAGGTGAGGGGGAAAAACCTTAACAAGAATTTCAGAGATACAATAAACTACTTCTCTGCTGGAACAACCTCTTCTGCTCTCAATAAGTTGGGATCCCTCTTCCGCCTTTGAAATGAATAAGGGCTATGCATAGTGAAAAATGAAAAAAATGAAAAGTCAAAGAATTCAAATGAAAAATGAATAAGGCAAAAGAATAGAAAGGCTTCTTGCACAGGGTGGTGATGCAAGTAACTCCATCGGGGTAGTGACCAGGCTCGTTGGTAGCAGAGCCATGCTTATGTTCCTATGTGACTCCATTGGGGTACTGTCTAGGTTTGTTGACAGTAGAGCAACACCAAATATTAAACTTAGACTCTGACGACTATACTGCTTGTGCACTTATATACCCCTCAACCCCAATCGAAACAACTGTGTTTCCTTAGCTTGGAATGTGTGTTAATCGACCAAGATTCTGGAATATGCTATATCTTACAATCAAGCTAGTGTGAAGCCAAGACAAGTTGAGAGATGAACAATACTTTCGAAGGTGTTAGACTTGCTTTTCATGAAAAAGGTACATTCAAAGAGCTGGAGTTCTACCAATGTGTCGCCAAGTCTTGTAGTGGCTACAACCACCCTCCATAATTTTTCCTTATCCTGTTTTGGAGCCTCCCTACCAACCTTCACAGCAGCTTTCCTTGCTTCATCCAATCCTCAAGCTTCAGTGTATTTATTGCTCAAAGGCAGCCTGTCGATCATAGTTTGATCTTTTCCCTTCACATGCTGCTCACTCGGACTTGGTCCAGTTGTAGGCTGAGCAGCTCCCCCTTGAAAATTGTGCATTTCTGGAGGGAAACCAACCTTCCCTCCAGAAATTGCACAATCCTCTCTGACAGCCTACTGGGCTCCAAGATTGCGCAGTCCTTCCATCCAACCCTCCCAGTAGGATTTACACAAATTTTCCCAGCAGCAGGTTTTTCAACCTAGGATTTGCGCAAATTTGGGAAATAATCAGCTTCTTAGCCCAAAAATTACACAAATCTCCTGGGAATTCAGCCCAAATTCTAGCCAGAAATGTGCATTTTTCTCCAGCAGTCAAGAAGTCTCTTACATGTGTAGTTGAGTTTACTGGTTCCCTTCAAGACTGAGAAAAAGAGACTTGCATGCATGGGATGTTTCTCCCAAGGCAACATGCAAAGGCATCCCTTGTTTAAGGGATCTATGTTTAGCTATTGGAGGTTACATGCAAGGAACAATTCATAAACCTCCCTCCAAGTGTTGCTTCCCCTAGATTTGTGGCATGCATATCACAACCTTGACGTTATCAAAAATCATCAACCGGATGTTGTAGAGCTCATTCCTCACTTCAATCTTGTATCTCTGACATCCCATATCACATCTAGGAGCAGTTGGCACATTCAACTCAATTGTTTTGGGGTGAGCTCGCTTTCAATGCCTTGTGCTACATTTCTGTCAGTTTTTTGTGTATTCGCTTGTGCAAATGATGTTTGCTTGATTTCTTTGAATGTCTGCTGTCATTTACATGTATTCTAGCTTGTCCTAGCTTTGCTTCAATTTTCATTGCTATCTCATTGTTGTCGCATGCATGAAACTATTTTGCATGGATGTTTGCCCAACTGGCGAACTGCCTCACCCACATGCATGTTGATATGTTTGCTGAATATTTCATTCATGTTTTGCATGCACTACCAATCACTTCTACTATCACTTAGTGTCACCATGCATTTACTGCCTTAGTTTCTTTCAGTTGCCCGTCGACGAGTCAGGCGAATCTTGGCTCAGACTCTGCATTCACCAAGGCTGCATTGCACAACATGGGGAAAGAAGGCCCACCATCTTCTCTAGATTTTATTATTCCTTCCCAACACTAGCCTCCAGTATTGTTTTGAGAATTTATGGAGGACAGTGGCTGCTTAGTTCAAGAAATTGCGTAGGTCTGTCCCTGGGCCAACAGTCCTTCCCAGCTGGAATTTTGCAATGCACAATCCCAACAATTAGCAGCCAGACTGGACTATGCATTGCGTAGTTCCAGCAGTTAGTCGGTCTCTCAGTAGCCCAGATTGTACCTTCTGTAGTCTTGGCAATCAGTCTCCCGATCTCCTAGCCGAAATTGCACAACCCTCATGATCATTCACCCATGTATGTTGCAAGTCAGTTCTCATGTTCATTCTGGTTTTCGACTGACAGATTGCTTTCTATAAGTGTTTTCATGTCTCTAGGTATTGTAGGTGTTCATATGCCTCTTAGAAGTACAGGTACAATGGGTTCCAGGAGAGGAGAGATGAAGACACCATTCAGAGCACACTTGGGGATGCATTCAATCAAGTGTCTATGAGCTTTCCTACTCACGAAGACAACAAGTTGTTCATGGACAAGGACATCAAGCAACAACATCACAACGAGAAGCATCATGAACAACAATGGAAGGTTGCATACTGAATGCAACAAACGCAATGAATGCATGAGGAAGGTTGTTGACAATATAGAGACAGAGCAAAGTTGCAAGGTCAAGCAGATCCACTAATAATTAAAGCAACTAAATTGGAGACTCAGGCTATGAAGTGATGGCGCGACATGAAGATCGCGCGAAGGCAAAAGATGGAACAAAGAAGGAGTTGCATGTGCTAAAGCAGCAACTTAGGAAGAAAATTAAGTTGCACAGACTATCCAATGAGTTGTAGCAGGAACAGGAACAATAGTGGGCGCAACATGCACTCACTGTGAAACTGCGCTAGTACAAGTTAAGGGTCCATCCTAGCAGCTGGCACAGAGAAAACATGGTGAGAAGTGTTGTTAATTGCATGCAAAGGATCCAACGACATGCATGTCGTTAAGCGCACACATGCAATCCAACCCATTCAACGAACTCACCAAGGTGAAGGCAAGAAGCAAGTCCAACTGGGGCTGAACATGCACTTCAACAAGTTGATATGCATGACCACCAACACACACTTGAAGATTAGCACAAACACTATGCATCAGTGTGTTTCCAGTTTCCAGTTCAACCATACCCAAGAAGACCATGCACATGTTAGCAGACGAGTTGGATGAAGGGGCCGAACCAATGCACCAGTTGCAATAGAGGCAAGAGTTCGCTTTAGCGAGATGTCACCATGAGGTGCATGCACACCATCACAGACGACCAAGCTTGGCATCAGCTCACCAACTTCACCATCACAAGCATGTCAAATAATTGGTCTCACCATGGTGGACCAAGTGTTAGTGATGTCTTGCAAGGCTTGGTCAAGCCATGTTTTATCACATGAGTACACGTGCATTGTAATGTTGATTCATTTCAGTGTAAGTCGAGTGTCAATAGTTTGATGTAACAAAAATAGAGTAGGTGAAGAGTCATGAGGGTAGTTGAACTGTCACAAAGGGGAATGTCAAGGGTCACCCCACCCTTTCCTATAAATAGTCCCTCTTAACTCATTGTAAAGGCTTTTTGGTCAGCCAAGCTTCTACTAAGACTATCTTGAAGAAGGCTTGGATAGTATTGTAACGCGCCTTGGCTTCTCCACTGCACGAAGCTAGTACATCTCTTTGGAGGAGCAAGCAGGGTAGCAAGTTTACATGGTGTATTGTATGATTGTGACTTACACTTCTTTAATAATAAGAGCCAACACAATTTCATGCATATGTTGTTATTGTAGTTGGATTGTTCCGGTTGCCTTAATGATATATGTTGTTTAACTTACTTACTTGTATATGTATTGATTTGTATGAAATTATATGAATCTTGTTGTTAATATGTTGCATATGTTGTTAATGCTGTCACCATCCATGTCGACTGCTCTACCGGACATCAGATAGACCTTTCTCATGAACCTTTCTATATCAACCATCACACTTGTCTTGGACTGATCCATGAGTGTTGTTCATGTTATCTTACCTTGTTTTTGTGGCTACCGCATCTGAGTGGACTGCTCCGTCGGAAGCTGTGCATGCCCTTTGTGTGGTGTGTTCCTAGCCGAGTTGGGATTGATCCCTTTCAACCTGGAAGTCACCTTCACCTTCCTCTCCCTTCGAAGTGTTGGAACCTCTTGTACACATTCCTTGATTCTCTACATCAGTCACACCCTTGCTACTGACAGAGTTATCTTACTTGCCTCTATGCGGCATCGTGGTCAAGGCATTACCTTACGACCCACTACTGGGACTCTTACACCAAACGATCTGAGGTCTAATTGGGACTTCTTACCAGGAAGATCCCCTTGACATGTTGGCGGGTCCAACACCATCAATAGATCCCTAAATTTTAGGGGCCCAGGTTGAGTTCTTTTGAGTTGTAAGTAGATAACTTAGTCTAACTGAGTTATAGTCAGTTAAACTAGTTCTAATTGTTAGAGGAACTAGTTGGAGGTCTAATGGTGGGGATGGGCACCAATGCAGCCTCAGTATCACACCAGTTAAATGAAGATTCACTCATAAATAACTCATGCATGTCGGTTCAAAGGAAGACCCAGTTAAGATTAGAGTTCAGGGACAGTGTAATATCAGTTGTATAATTTTCCAAGTTGTATAGATGGTGCATGCAATCAATTGAGGGCCTATGGATGGATTGTGCAGTTATGGAGAGTGGATTTCCAAATTAAATACATACTAATTTTCTTAGGAATTGCACAAGGAAGTAGGTGTTTGGCAGGCAGTAGAATTGGCGAAGTGTTCGCTTGAGCTTGCTTGTGAGGCAAAATGGTATATTTAACTAGTGCATGAATTGTTCGGGTTGAATACACATTGCATTTTCTTCTCAGATCTTCTGGTTAATGCAATATAAATAGTCGATCGAGGTTTTGGCAGTTTCTTTCCCCAAAGAAATATTGTGTTATGTGCGATTCATATTTTTCCTTTTCTGCTTATTGTTTTCATCAATCAATTTGGGTTTCCATTGAAGAGTAGAGTAGATTCTTTCTTGCGTTTTAGTATATCACATAAACTTTTGACTCTACAATAAAAATATACATTCACTATTTTCAAAATTTATTCATATAGCTAAAATTCAAATACATATGTCAAGAAAGTTTTTGATACACTAGGAAAATACATGGAAAAATGATCCACCTAGATATCAATAACCACCCAACTCTTCCACTGCATCAATGATTATCTATCTTCCTAGTTGTTTTTTATGAAATTTTGGGTCCCAAATTATCGGGGCCATTTTGAGGTGCTAAACAATGTTTTTTTGAAATTCAGGAGGCCAGGGTTCTTATAACACGCTTTGGCCCCATCAAAATTTGTAGTCTTTGGATACTTATTTCCAATGATCGGAATGGAAATTCACCCATGGTGTTTAACCATGGTAATGTAACTAAAGACTATATATAACTTGCCCATGGTATTATCCACCCATGGTATTTTCCCACCCGTGGTAATATAACTAAAAAGGGCTATAAATATCAAGCCTCCTTTTGAAAGAGGGCAAATTATCCAACGCAATGTAGTTGCAACCATCATTTTCTAATCTAAAAAATTTTAGTGCCTGATTTATTTTTTGGTTTGGTTTTCTTTTATTTTTTTTCTAGTGTAACAATTACTTAGATATTGGGGCTACCTAAGATCTGGATCAATGGAATCAGAGTGAGTTATGAACCCATGGAAATCAATGTTTTATAAAGATTTCCAGAGTGGATATGTAAATATTTATAGTTTTGGATACTTTTGTCGAGAATTTCCTCTATTGAGATATCTAGTGGAGTGAAATCCATGGATCTATTTCTCGGGAATTTATTTCGAATCATTTACATGCATTAAGTGAATCAGATTCAACATAATTTGGGTCAGAAGGGGGATGCTGGAGTCAATTTCTTTGAGTAATCATAATTTCTTAGTCGGTTTCGATGGTTTCGATGTCAAGATCTACCAAAATATTGATTGCCAAATTCTCACAAATTCCTTCTCCTTAATTAAATACACAAGGTCTTTATTGATGTCACCATATTACAACCCTCCCTTGATATATTTTCTTTTTAATGAATTCCATGGCTTCTGTGTGCTCTCTCTACTGGAAACTTGTCAGCAATATCACTTCGTTCACATGCAACATTGTGGGAGGCAAATGACACTTTTTCAAAAAGTGACAATCTTTTGTTTATGCTAGAAATCTGCTAGGGTTTGATGGATGTAAATATGTTTTATTCACAACAATGAGGGGAAAATGATACAAAAACCCTCGGCTAATCACTCAACTCATTATGCATCTGGTTTATGATTTCATCAATAGATTGATTGGTTGCACTCCTTTCACTAACTGGTGAATCAATTTCTTCATCCTGGGTGTTTTTTTCTTTTCAAATCATCATCGTAATTATTGTGGCTAGATTTTCCAAATAGAAACTTCCAAACTTAGCAATCAGTCCTCATTGTCTCCTCCATCTACAACTATATCTCTCTTCCCTAATGTTACAGTGAAATACTATTATTGGAAGGAATTATTGGCGCATGATGTGGGAAGTAACATCGTGATAGCAAAGGTGAGATCAATGCAGTTGGTATGTTTGTTTCCAATGTCAAAACAGAGCACAACACCGTTACTTCCCACTCCTTTCGTAATGACCCTTTAGTGTAGTCCTCAGCCAATGAAGAAATATTTGATCCTCATACAAGAAATGTCCACCGTGCATCTTTGGCTAACAGTGGGGGACCGTCAAGGCCAGATTGCCATCTGGGATGCACCATCTAGAAAAGTCACTCATTGGATGGCTACAAGAAGCGAGTTGGGTAATGTCATCCAAGATCTTTGTTGGTTGCAACAAAAGAAATAATCTAATCGTCAGATTTTGATGGCAATTCATGGGCCTTCCCTCTTAGCGATTTGGAATACTTAGAATGAGAAACACATCTAGTAATACAACTCCACTCTTGGTATTTTGTTTGCATTCATTGTGATCCCCTTGATTTCAGGCATGTCTATGTTTTAGAGATGAAGGGACTTCTTTTGTTGGTTAAAATCGTAGGTAATGGCGATGTTGATGGAGAGAATGATAATGGGATAATTGTGAAGGAGCACCCTCTCCAACTTCAAGCTATTGTTATTGAAATTATAATTAGCGGAGGTAATTCTAGCTGTGGAAAGAAGCTCCACATCAATCACTTATCCAAACAAGTAAATCAACAACAATAGCAAAATAAGGGAAAAGGGGTTACTTTCCCTTCTATTTAATTTAATGCCAATGCCGGGTAGTATGAATAAAAAATACTTGATATGTATTTCCATGGAAATGAATGCCTTTCTTCTAAATATTTTGCTATATGAGAAAAACTATCATCCCATTACAATAATTTTCCATCCCATTACAACACCTAGAAACTTGTGGGGGAAAGGAAAATTATGGGTTAATAACAGGTGCAGTGGATGATCCAAGGCATAATATTGTAGTTTCTACTGCAAGAGGTCAGGAAACATGCTCTAACCATGGATACCATGTCGATAATAGTGTTTCCCCTTCTCAACTAACTTTAAGTGGTGGATTCTATAAATGCCATTCCTGCTTCACAGATCGCAACCGTTCCACTCTTGTCTCTGACTACATCCTTGAACTTGAACATGGACACCCAACAATGTTTGAATCATTTTGGATAGAGAACATACAAAAGAGTATGACCGTGATTTTGGATTAATAGCTGATGAGTTACTTAGCAGATGTGGGAAACATATGCTTATTATTAAGCTAGAGAGATAAAATCTCTTCACAACCTTGTAGGAAATGTTGTAACAAAGGGCTACTATATAGTGTTAGGATGATGTTATTCAGGTTGTGAGTTTTGGCCACCAAATTAATTATTCAAGGATGGAATGACAATCACACCCCCTTGCCCAAGTGGAGATCTAGGATCATGCTCATCACCTACCTATGCTCTCGTTGTATTTTATTTTTCTTTGAGTATCACTGGATACGACATTCTAGGAAGCTTGCTTCAAGAATATCAGAAATAGGAGTGGACCCAAATTTAGCTTAGAGGGTTGAGATGGCTTACCAAGAAAAGGCGTTCTGCTTAATCACGATAGAAGCATGTGGAATTATTGATAGATTTATGGCTATGGGTCATGTGAGAATCTTTAAAGATAAGCCAACAGACCAGATATATCAACAAGTGATCTTGAGGTTCATTACATGATATCTCTATCCTTGAATCCTCATTCATCATGATTATGGGCTAACCACACAAAACCTGTTTCCAATGAAGTCCATTTGCTCGACCATGCATTGTCCACCTCACAGTTGGCCCACCAACATTATAGGGTATCTCTATCCTCGTCTCTTCGTTCATAATGTTAGGGGTCAACCACGCAAAACCCTTGCCATCGAAACCCATTTTCTTAGCCACACACCATCAATATCACTGTTGGCTTACAAGAATTACAATGTATCTCTATCCTCGGATCTCCGTGCATCATGGTTATGGGTCATCCAAAAACCCTCGGTTATGGTTCAACCATGCCAAACCCTTGTCTTCAATAGAACTGGTCATCCACAATTCATCTTCGACAAAGGCTTCTCTATAGGGAACTTCACGCAATGTGGACCATTGCTTCCTAAAGGGGGAGGAATGATCTGAATAGAAATTCACCCATGGTAATGTAACTAAAGACTATAAATAACTCACCCTATGTTTTTAACCATGGTAATGTACCTAAAGACTATAAATAACTCACCCATGGTATTATCCACCCATGGTATTTTCCCATCCATGGTATTTAACGTTGGTAATATAACTAAAATGGCTCTAAATAACAAGCCTCCTTTTGTAAGAGGGCAGATTATCCAGGAAAACCATCATTTTATGATCTAATAAAAGTTAGTTCATGATTTATTTTCTCGTTTGGTTTGCTTTTGTTCTTTTTTCTGGTGTGACAATTAATCAGATCTTGGGGCTCCCCAATATCCAGTTCATCCAAAGAGCTATCATGCACCCCAATAGATATCGTATGTAAACATTACCCCGTGGGAAGTTGATGTACCAACAAACCACCTAGGGGCACAAAAACCTTATGGTGTTTCATCTTCTAGGGTTAGGCTTTTGGACCTCTAGGGTTATTTATTTATGTTAAAAGGCCATTCTTTTAGCCTCTTGTAATAGATTTTATGAATGCGTGTAGCTTCCATATCTCTTTATTTAGAGATTGCTACAACTAACTAGCCATATTTTGTTCTACAATGTTCTGCTATTCCATTTAAGAAGTTGGATTTTCACTATAGTGTTGTAATCTCTACTATATTTATTTGTTTATATTCCATTTAATTTCTTGCATTTCATTTATTTCCTTGAAAAACTCGGGTCATTGGTATCATAGCAATCTTCTCCTTGTTATTTCTCAATGCATGTCCCTGAAAAGGTCTAGGAACAAAGAGTTAGGTCTCGAGCTAGTTTCACCTGGGAACAATTGCTCTCATAAACCTAAACAACCTACCATGCCAAAATAAAAGAGAGATGATGGAGTAGGGATCTTATCAAGTTGTTTCTCAAGGAAACACTCACATGATTGAGGAATCAGATGATGGAAAATTTTCCCAAACCCTTCGAAGAATGCCAATAGCAACTGAGGCACCTTCAACAAGTGCAAATTTTAAAGGTGCGACACCCTTCAAGATACAAGTTAACTTTCATATTCCCTTTTTGAAGGAAAAATATAGGAATATGCTTTTGATAAATGGTCACATTTGTTAGAGGGCTATTACTCTAATCAATATTTTTTTTCATAATAGAAGATCACCTTCATGCTATTGAAGGTCATTCCCCATGTTGACGATTAGTGGGAAGGTTATTGGGGGAGACACAAAAAATATGGGTTTATGATGTTTAATGAAAGACCAAGTTGGGGCTCTTTTATTTATGCCATTAAGGAGGAATACATGAGATAAAAAAACTTTACGACAAGAGAGAGACCAAAAGGTGTAAAAGTACACCAATAATTTCCATACATTATGCTCAAAGTTGGGTATCCAAGACTTCTAGATGCACTTGGTATCGAAGTATCATAGTGGCCTACATAGGCTCATCCAAACAAATATGGATTTATGGGACATATCCTCATTGAGAGCTGCTTATCGATAATATGTCAAAATTGTGAAGAAATTAAAGCAACAGAATAAGTGGGAGTTCCAACTTATAAATTTGGTGCAAAAAAAGACTGGAAAAGAAAATCATAGAACAAGGTACAAAACAAGGAGAGACAAACTCAATACAACCAGCTTAATTCCTAGGAAAAGAAGGGTAATAGTAAATAAAATAGGACACTAGAAAGTGTTGTGAGTTCCACAAAATCCCTTGGCAAGATGCTGACGAATGTCGCTCGAAACAATCATTGTTTGAAAAACTTAAAAAAAAGAAAGTAGAATTTGGATCTGATTTTGATTTAGAATATGATAATAGAAAGAACATCATTTATGGAGTACCCAATGCTACCATCATGACAACAAAGATCCAACTTGAATTACCAAAGGAGCTTGAAGATGGGAAGCACCTCTTACATTCACAAATGTGGTTGAAGGGGACCCAACTCAATTTTATTGTTGACAACAAGAGCCAAAATTACCTCATATCAACTGAGGTAATCAAGATATTGAAGCTTAAAACAATTTTGGAACCCCAACAATACACCATTAGTTGGTTGAGCCATGGACATACATCTATGTCAGCTAGCAGTGCTGCCTATCCTACGACATCAAGCCCTTCAAATATGTGGTACTATGTGATGTTTCCACACTTGAAGTTTGTGATGTTATTTTATAAAAACCTTATATATGGAAACATCATGATGTTTATGAGTATTTTCCTTGTAGTTTCATTGTTACTCTTAGTGTTTAGATCTACAGGATACCATAGGTAGCCCCAACTTCTGCAATTTCATTAATCTCAACAAAACAATGCCAAAAGGTAATCCATCAGACTACAAATTTTTCTCTCTTAATGGTTTGATTTGAAGGGAAAAGGAAGGTCACTGGAACCACCACAACCTCTACACAAGGCCTCTATACACAATAGAATCAAGTGGACAATATTGTAGAGACACATAAATATATCTTCGCTCCACCTATTGGGGCGCCTCTACACAACTAGGTAAAACACTCAATTGAATTGATACCTAGTGATCCTTTACCTAATGATCCAATATATATATATGATATCTCTTAGAGAATGAGGAAATAAAATGTCAAATTCATGAGCTCATTCAAAAGGGTCACATTTGACTAAGCTTCTCATCTTATCGTATTCTAATTTTGTTGATGCATGAGAAGGATGAGATATGGAGACTCAAAATTTATTATAGATTCTTGAAAAAAATCACTATAAAGAATAGATACTAGATCCCTAGGATTGACAATCTTCATAACCACTTAAGGGTGCCAAGTTCCTTAGTAAGGTTAATTTGAAGTTGGGTTACCACCAAGTTCCAATTGAACAAACTGACGTATGGAAGACAACCTTCAAATCTAAATAATTCCTTTTAGAGTGGTTGGTCATTCCCTTTAACTTAAGTATTACTTCAACAACATTAATGAGGACGACATATGATACCTTGTGGCTGTTCACAAACTATTTTGTGGTTATATATTTGGATGACATGCTCATAATAACCACAACACGTATGGAGCATTTGAAGCACATTCGGTAAATCTTGAGCACCATGTGGCAACACAAGTTTTATGATAATATGAGAAATTATCATTTGGCATGCGAAGAATTGAGTACTTGGGATATGTTGTGGATAAACATGGGGTGCATCTAGACCTAGTCAAGA
Organism: Pinus taeda; assembly: GCA_000404065.3. Classification (NCBI taxonomy): domain Eukaryota; kingdom Viridiplantae; phylum Streptophyta; class Pinopsida; order Pinales; family Pinaceae; genus Pinus; species Pinus taeda. The sequence goes on from APFE030370617.1 coordinate 141,605, forward strand.
TCCAAGTCATTTGGGATTGGCTGACCCTGACGATTCTAATAGATATTTAGCTTCGTGGGCCCTGTTAACTTCTGCCAAATGTTTTTGTTAGGGTTATCTCATATCACTTGGCCCTTAAGTCAAGTTATCAAGGGTGGAGAAAAGGAAAAAAAAACATTTTTGAGTCACAACATAAAGCATTCCAGGATTTGAAACATCTTCTTTTCTTAACACCAGTCCACATCCTACTTAACCTATAATAGCTATTTAAGATTGAGAAAAATTCCTTTGTCTATGCTATTTATGTAGTCCTCACTTTACGAGGACATTTGGTGGCCTATCAAAGTGAAACAATCTATCTATTTGGAGATACCCCACCTATGAAAATGATATGTACTCCATTATGCAAGCTTCTTGACAATGGAGATGTTATATTCTGGGGAAGGAAAAAATCATCCAAATTAATCATAGGCCTCTAAAATTTATGAGGACCCAAGGAAAGTTTTATAATAATTACCATAAAAAATGGTCCACAAACTTGAAACAATTCCACTTGAACATCAAATGTAAGAACAATAACACTAATCATGTCGTAGAATGCCTTAGTCCCCTAGTTGTTGTACTAACCATAGTTCTTAACCCTTGTAGGCACAAGAACTTTGGGTGGCCATAATTATACAATGTTTACCCTAACTTCACTATGACATACCATATGTTGATCGAAAGCAAGCAAGTTCCATACTTCCACCTTTAGGATGTTTTCTTGTGCTACCCGGGCCACCCTTATGTTCCTTCAAGTGAGTGTGTCAAGCTAATTTGAGAGGTAAATTACAGTCGGGTGGTAGGGTAGTTTTATGTGGAGAATATAGTAGCAATACTTCAGAAGTACTTTTAGTAGCCAAAGTGTTGACATGATGTCCAATGGTATATCAAATTGTGCAATTCTTATGCCATTTCTAAGCGAATCGTCAAGAAGTAGTAGCTGTGCACTCCTTTACCTACCCCAAATAAGCCCTGGGAGTTAGTATCCATGAATTACATCTTAGGTTTTACATCCACCAAGCATGATAGCTATTTTGTGTTTATGGTTTTCAACCAATTCTCTATGATGCCCATTTTGGCACCATGCAAGAAGTTTATCATAGTTGGAGCCACTGCTAAACTATTCCTTTTGCATGTTTGGGTTCATTTTGGGCTACCTTAGACCATTATTTTAGATAAGAGAAGGTTCCTCAACAAATTTTTGTCCAACCTATTGATTCTCATGGATACCAAGTTGGCCAAATCAACTGCCTTTCATCCCCAATCAAATGGACAAATAGAAGTGGTTAACGTGATGATTGTGCATATCTTGTGCATGTACAACTCCAAGAATCCACATACATGGGAATAAATCCTTCTATATGTTCATAAGATGATCCATATTGGATCATTATATAATTTTTCATCCATATAGATGCTTTCAGAGAGGAAAAAGTGGAGGAATAAGTTAACAAGACCATGCTTATTGGTGGGACCTAGTTTAGTAGATTAGGTTTTGAAACCATCTAGGAGAATTTTAAGACATAAAATGACATTATTTTGGGGGTGAAACTTTTACTCTTTAGTGCAAAACCTTTTTTCCCTATTCTACACATAGAAACCTTCCAATTACGTATGAATTGTGTCAATCAAAGTTTTTATGTAAAATTTATGCCACTCAAAAGTTGACATTCTTGTTTTGACCACTATAATTCGAGAGGATGCCACATGAGCCCCGAAAGGGGTTATCTATGTGATCATGATGAATAAGACTCTATAAGAGTCAATATTATAACTCTAGTTAAGATTTGACATATTCAAACTTAACCACTAGTAGGCTATCAAATTGTGTTATAACCATGCCACTAGGAGGAAAAACGTTTTCATTCTTCATGAGTGAATTTTGTTCCATAGATGAGAAGAGTAGTTCAGAGGGATAGGGAGAAAGCACACATAGCAGATTTGTGAACTGTAGTAGCCCATGAGCAATATGTCTTACTTCTTTTTACTTGCATACATTTTCTATTTAGAGAAATAAAGTAAAACAACCTCACCTTTCAACTCAGTTTTCTCTTGAAAGGGTTTCCTAGGATATATCTTGTGTCAATTGTCGTTACTGAGTTTTTATTTTCCTATTCTCCATTTTTTTTCGTAATTGTAATTTTCATGTATACACAATCAACAATTTTTTACATATCCATAAATCTAAAGAGACATAAACCCTCATAGTGTAGATTTTAGATTTTGAAATATAATTTTATCAGATTTGTTGTGACGAATTGTCCAATAGAATATCCATGGCAATTTATAGGTCAACATAGCTATAACAAATCCCTTCATAACTCTATTGGTCATAATCCTTTTCAAGTGTTCTTGGGGTTCCAACCATTAGCCCCAATTGATGTAGCTATTCCCATTTCATCTTCATCAACAATGCCTTACCATGTTGAGATCAAGGGAAATAGGGAAACCAAATTTTTTGAATGGATCCAATACCTCCAACAACAGGTCCATTATATCATTTAGAAAGACAATGCCAAGTACATGTAGCAACCTGATCTGCACAGGCTTATACATAAGTTTCAATTTGATGATAAAGTATGGTTACATCTATAGAAAGAGTGCCTCATAGGCCCCCACATGAAGCTTATACCACTCCAATATGGGCCTTAAAAAATCATAAATGTTGTGGGTGAAAATTCTTTTGAATTGAGAATTCCTCCTTTCCTTGGCCTTTACCTAGTATTTAATGTGGAGTTGCTTCAACCATATTTTCGACCTTTATTGGACACCTCAGAGGTAACCAATCAATTGCCCCACATAAAATTCAATCTTGACTGCATTAAACAAGATACAATAGATCATATCATGGAAAACAAAGAAAAGGATAATCACCAACAACACATACAACTCTACTAGGTTGTCAAAGCAGGGCAAATTCTTCACCAAGGAAAGTTGCTCACTGGAAGCCAAATTTAATGAGGTTTCCCCATTTGATGAGGGAACTTGATGCAATGGAGACCATTTATTACTAAGGGGGAGGACTAATCCAAGTGGATATCGGTGGCCACCCACCTCTTTCATTGTTTGAATGGTTCTCTATCTTCTTAGAAGGTTTTTTTTTATGAATTTTTGGGTCCCAAACTTCCGAGGCGATTTTGAGGGCTTAAACAATGTTTTTTGGAAATTATGGGGGCCAAGGGTTGCCATAACATGTCTTGGCCCTAGTAAAAAGTTGTATTCCTTAGATAGTTATTTCGAATGAGCTATTGTGCACCCCAAATATACATTCTATGCAAAAGTTTCACCCTATTGAAGTTGATGCACCAACTAACCATCTCGCGGCCCACAAATATTTTGGAGTTTCATCTTCTAAGGTTAGGTTTTTGGACCTATATGTTTATTTTTTAATGTTAAAATAGCATTATTTTGGCATCTTGTAATAGATTTTGTGAATGTGTCTAGCCGCCATCTCTCTCTCTTCAAAGAAAACTACCACCATTCTAGCTAGTTTGTGTTCTACAATATTATGCTATTCCATTTATTTATAGAAGTTGGGTTATCACCATACTATTTTAATCTCTATTGTATTTCTCTATTTCTGTTGCATTTGCATTCCTACATTTCATTTAATTCCTTCTACAACATAGATGAAGAAATAATTCATAGATTGTTACAATTAAAAATGATGAATATGAGTATTGTCCATACTCTAAGACCTCAGTTCAATACAAAAAATATCGATTCCTTGAAATCGAGATTTATTTTATTTTGTACCATATTCTACAATTATCAAAATCAATTTCTTTAGGAAAATTTCTAAAATAGATATACAAAAATATAAAAGTTGACAAAAATTTCCACTACATGTTGATTCTCATGTGCTTATATTTGAGGAGATGTTGTTTCAAATCATCCATATTCAAAATAAGCAAGTATCCTTCAATCGTCTTTCATAGGATAGTTATAAGTAGTCATTTTATTGTAAGATATTTCTAGCTTGGTATACTTATCATATGTTGGGGAATTTGAAAATACATTCTTGTTTTCCATAATAAGTAAAAATCATCATTTAACTTATCCATTATGGTTTGACCTTTCAATGCTCTGCTCATGTTTTGAAAATTTAAATGTTATCCTTTTCCTTCAATAATATTTATTTGTAAGTTTCAAATGGAAGGATATTTCTCTTTTTACCCCCAAAAATGGGAAACCTCATTTTTACTAGATTATTGAACTTATTTATAAGAGGTTCAACATTTATTTTAACTACATTACATGCATTTTGAACCCGCTAGACTAAATTTTGCTTCGTCAATACTTAATTTGTTTCCATGATTATTGATGTATAGTAATTAACTTCAAGAGATCTTAATTCATTGCAATATTTAGAGTTAAGAAATTTTCTAAAGTTAATTGCTAATTAGGGTTTATCACCCAATTTTTCAAGTATTTTTCTATATAACCTATTGATTATGATGTGCTAAAACTGATTCCTCTAGCTAGTGTAAAGTAATTCCATATCTTCATTATTTTAGATATGCGTCAATCCTCATTTATTTTGTTCTAGTGGCAAAATTTTTTCACTTCAACTACTTTGCAACTTTATTTTTCCATAGTTTTATTTTACTTATGTTTACAAAAGTATACAATGAACCTCTAAATAACATTTCTCGAATTTTCATATGCAAATCCATTTTTTCAACTAGATTTATTTTATCTAGGTTGATAGAAATCTAGTTATTTTATATTCATATTCTTTTATTATTATTATTATTTAGGCTTTAGGCTGTAATATAGCCAAGTTTAATTGTCCTTTCTCAAAAATCTAGCATCAAAAGTAATATGGTCTATGAGGATCCCTATTTCCAAACATGTGGATAAATCTCCTATTTCATCTTAATGTTTTTGTTTTTCCTTTTTGTCAATTGAGAAAAAATGTTTTCCTATATTGATTGCCCTATTACTATTGAAGCTTCCTTCTCTTCTTGAACATTTGGGCTTCCTATAATTACTGTTGGAACAAAATCAATTGAGAAAACAGGCTCTCTTGATGATGCTACCTCTATACCCTATATTTATTTTCCTCTTTCATTTGATTTCCATTTAATTGTCTATTTCTTGCATGGTTGCTCATCTTTTTCCATATCTAAGATTGTTTGAGAGGAATCAATATGATTCCTTTTATTAGAATTCTCATGCTCTTAGGGTGTCTTAATTGTTGATGACTTAATTGATTAAGAAAAATTTCAAACTTAACTCTGCATTATTCATTAAGCATCTTCCTATATTTCTTGATTTACTAATATTTGTAATTCTATTTCGCATATATGACCACAAGCGATAGAGCCTTGCTTCATTCTTTTCCATGTAATTGTAAGGTATGAATCATAAGGATATAGTTATCCCTATTGAAAATCCTTTTCCTAATCATTTTTGTAGCCACTTTTACTTCTAACATGGCATTGACAATAAAAGGTCCATCTTCCTTATTTATTTTGAAGGTCACCTATTGTTTCTTGGAGGAAAAGTTAACATAATGGAAGCTAATATTTCCTTATCTACTAGAGAAAAAATTCTCATTGTCAAGAATACTGGTAATAAGGAAGGTTGAGATTCAAAACTATATATGACCTCAAAATAGGTACTAGTCTCCTACCTTTGTGTTTGGACTCAAGTGCAGTAACCTCTTGAGTTTTGGAAGATTCTAGGAGGAAATTATTCATGAATAACAATACAAGTTGTAGACATGAACTAAATAACATATTCAGTGAAACCCACATTATGAGGTATCACTGAGAAAGAATTACCCATATTATCTTTTATGTTCAACTAAAAATTTTCAAATTTTACGTCTTGAAAATACAAGAACAAGTACACCAAATATGACTAAAACTTGAAATATCTGTTGGCATTAAGTTTTGTGAGTTAAAGTGCGTAATGTTAGCCAAATATTGACCATAACTAAACTTAACCAAGTGTTAGATTAAAAGTGGGTAGATAGAAGACATGAATCCTAAAACATCTTCATTAACAATCCTATCATTGTCATGGCCTAAAAGTGCACACATCCTAGTTATGGCTATCCTAGAAATTTTAGGGAAAATACTAGCTTCATAGGGTGGAGAATTTTCAGGTATAGTAACATCTTTGTCTAAATAGGATTGTAATAAAGTGACCTTTTTCATCATAATTCAATTCATTAAATCTAGTAAATAAGGCCTCTTCTTGAAGAAATTAACTATTTTGATAAGTTTTAACATATCGAGAACTAATTGGGAATTTAGTACAAATAAGACAAACACACTTTTTGATGCTACATATCTTTTGGTGGTGACATAATTTAGTGAACAATAGGATAAAAATTCAGGAAAAAATATGTTTGGGGAACTACAAATTTGGCTAGGTAAAACTCCTAGGCATGCAAATAATCGTGGATATCTTGGAAATGGTCATGAGCTAAATGTTGGATTTCATAGAGGTTGAATTGAGATATAACAATGTTAACTAATTCACCATCCTTGTCTATCAATTTTTTTTCCTCTATGGTTAAGGGTTGATGTTAATCAATAGCCTTAGAAGACTTCGATTTTTTAGAAGGGAAATAAATAATAGTTGTCAAAAATACATGGAATTTTCCTTTGTGGTTGACGAAATCCCTTCTTTTGTTGGATCTGACTAGTGATGGATTAAAAATATATGTTACCTTTTGTTTGCTTTGTAAACCCCTTTTTTACTTTAATTGTGAGATTTTGACATATTTATCCCTATCCCTTTATCTTTTGGATTTTGAGTTTGGATATGCAACATATTATCATTGGATGACAATATAATTGGAAATCATATTTTTGAATGACACCATATTGTGTCATCCCACATCATATTAACAGTTTCCAGGGGGGTCCCTTAAAATTTTTGAAAACCCATCAGGGGCGGGGGCGAAGGTGCCTGAAACCAACAACTGGTTGCCACATAATCCACATATGAAACTATAGTAATCCATTTTAGAAACTACCTCTCCCCCAAAACAAATATCTATTAAATATTAAGAATGTTTATGGGCCAAAATATACTACAACCATGGATATGTGATCCTTGCATTGTTGATTTTTGTGGCTTACCAAAGACCCTTTGGGACACACATACACACACACACACACACACAAAATCTTAATCCAAACCTTTAAACCGAATAAAATTCATGCTACAACATTCTCAACTACTCTTTAATGAAATTATGACGAAAGAAAAAAATAAAAAAAACATATTCACTAAGCTTAGTGGTTCCGTTAAAATCCTCTTGTTCGAAACACATATACTACTTGAAGAAAGAGGAATATCATTCTCATGCTTTGGGTTCATAATAACATTGTCAACTACATATTTCTATTCCTCCTTATGCTCTATGTACAAAGGAGAAAAATAAGGCATACTAGAAACATCATTGCATACAATTTATTTTGCAAGATAACAAGGAAACATTTTTCTATATATCATCATGCTTGTTCTTTGAATGGTCCTCTTCAATGTTGAAAAATGAACTGAGAATCCCTTGTATTTATAGATCTATCTTCACAAAAACTATCAACTTGAACAATATTATCATTTAGATAATTTTCCTAAGGTATTATCTTATGTATTGTTTTTCAAAAGAATACCAAAATCATAACCAAAAGAGTGAAAATACATATATACAACATATTAAGCTTATGCTTCTTTGAATTTAGGATCAATTTGTGCATATGATATAGAAAACCTACTATTAAGTTTAGAAATTGTTTCAAATCCCCTTTTAATGGTGTTAATAGAATCTATAAGAAAATATTGATACCCCTCATCACCCCATATAGCTATAAAATTATACATTAATTTGGGGAACTAAGGCATACATGTGGTACAATTTTTTTAAACTATTCTTGCACATCCGCATGTAACTTTGAACAAATTATTTCTATCATAATATGTTCGTGCTTAACCTCAAAATATTCAAGGAAGCATGAAAGCTTCAACAAATTTCCTCTAATGTAATTGTATCAACCCCCTCTAAACATGGAATATACTTCTAAAACTTTTTAGGAAGTGCATGAGTTTTCCTTGGAGTGGTAGTAAAATGAATATGTGCATACCCGAAATCTTTAGTGTTATATATCCTTTTCTTTCTAGACTAACATTTTAAGTTTATCATCAAAGTCACATAATTGATCCACAAAGGTTTCCAATTTTTTTACGTAGGAATCAAAATGTAGCCCCTTTTGCATCACATACCACGAAAACACCAAAAATATAATGTGAAGTTGATATCAATAATAACTTTTATTGATATTTTTACCAATATTTCTCCCTTAATGGATTCACCCACAGTGTCCAATCAAAAAGGGCTATAAGAAAATACAATTATAAACTACTCACTTTACTAAGTGTAGATGTACTACAAATTATGAAAGGCTAAGTAAGTTATAACATGGGTTGTAGTTCCAAAAATATTATCACTCAAAATTTCCCACTCTACAGGGAGAGTACAAGGAGTTTGGGAACGCTAGGAAGGAAGCATTACCAACCCACTTACTTTCCCTTAGTTCAAAGTTATTTCATGCCAACTTTAGAGGGGTATTCCTAAATGATTTTAGTACTAATTTCAATTTCAAGAATTATCAATAACATCCAAAATTGAATAAAAGTGTGATATGAATATGATTGAAAAATTATGTAATTTAGTGTGCATATGTGTGTTTATTTTTAATGTTTAAATTTCAAGGATAGTTGAAGAATTCAAGTATTAATAATTTAGTACGGATAATAACTAATTATAAATATGATAATAATTAATTATAAATATGTAATTATTATGTTTTATTTCTGTAAATAAATAAATCTAGAAAGAATAGTTTTTGAGTACACGTGGCTAAAAGAGATGAGGCTACAAAATTATTGCTGAATAATTATTACCCATCAAAAAGTCTTAGGCATCTAATCGAGATGATTATATTGATTGTGAAATTATGAAATTGGCCAATTAATTGTTTCCCTAAAAGGAACGAGGTTGTCTTTTGGAGTGGGAAACAAAAGCTCTTTAATGAGCTAGAAACTACTTGGCACCTGTTGGTGAGGTGGAGGTAGTTACTAACCACCAAAAGAGTGCAATAGATGCAATGAATAAAAATATTTGGTCTACTTGCTTTTGTCTCCTTCTGATAAGGGATTGAAGAGAATCAAGGAAAGAAGACAAGAAAAGATTTGCAAGCTTGTTATGCTTGGGGGGAATAATGGTTGGAATGTAGTATCATGGTTGGAAGGAGCCAAGTACTCAATTATTAAGTTTCCTAGTCTACTGATTTTCAAGTCGGTTTTCTTACCTGCTGTGTTTTATTTTTAAAATATAGTTATTTTTTTCATTAACAATATTTGTATAGAGAAAGATAAAAGAAAACAACTGAATTTTCATCTAAAAACTCTGTTTCGAATCATAAAAATAAGGTAGCTATGTCTTTATTTATAGATTTCTACATAATGAAAAGAAAGGAATTGGATATGCTTCATTACACATTTCTAAAAAGTGAAAAAGGGAAAGATAATTAGTTATGTTTTTATTTGAAATTTTGAACCATGAGAATTAAAGAATTATCTCTTATAAATGATTAATTTTATATAGTGAAGAATGTAAATAATGGAGGGTTTCTTTTGTATTTACTAGGAAAGTGTAAGGAATAAATTTGTTGTGTGGCAGTAATAGTAGTTATAGATATATGAGAGAAAAATAAACATAGAATTATGGGTAGTATAAGTATTAATTATGATAAAAAAACAAAATATATACAACAAAACTATTCGTGTTTATATATATATATATAATAATATATATATAATATATATATATATAATATAGATAGATATATATATAAAAAACTTGTGTTTATTGCATTAGAACATAACATGCATATAAATAGAAAATAAACATGCATTTCATCTATAATAGAAAGGAAAAAACATTTATATATGTTACATATAGAAAAGGCTTTGTTGAGTATATTTGGAAACTACTATGTTTCTTTTGAACACAAAATATATAGAATTAAATAGATATATAAATTGTAAGTACGATGAGAACACACACACATATATATACAAGAGATTCTTCACGATAAATGTGTACATATATGAATACACAATAATGACTATAATAAGGTGTCTTTCATACATATAGATATAGAATATTATAGGAGGAAATTGCTAAATAACAGTAAAGGTAGAAACTTTGACCTCAAAAAGACATTACATCTATAGGTTAAAATAATTACGACTAGACACAAAAATAGTCCCATCATTGTATGTATACTTATTATTTACAAAAATGGTTTATAACCATAAGTAGAAACTTCTTAATTAGGAAGAAAAGCTTAAACCATAACGAAATAACTCATATGTAAATAGTACAACCATTCCAGGTGGAACGAGAGACCAAGGGGAGTGGAATGCAACTATTTAGTTAGTGAGTTGTACAGGTGAATCTAAACTAGAAACATCGAAGGAAAAATACACACAACCTTTAGAGTGTCAAAAGGGTTACTTTTTACATGAAAAGGCAAGATTAGAATATATATATATATGTGTGTGTGTGTGTGTGTGTGTGTGTGTGTGTGTGTGTGTGTGTGTGTATATTCTTTAAAATTAGAGAGAAAATTATAATGAAGGGACAATAACTACATTTTACCTTTAATGATATATAGACTTGTAAATATTTCTATTGCACTACACAAAGAACAAATCAGTGAATTAATACCATGGTCGGAAAAACTAACCTATAGTTCAGTAGAAGAGAGAATAGATATGTAAAATCTAGCGTGAAAAGATAACAGGAAATAATGGGTACATGCTTGGATTTAAATACCTTCAAACATACAAAGAAAAATTACAAAAGATAGAGGCATGAAAAAGAATAGATACTCGATATGGTTTCACACTAAAACAATTAATAACCCAAAAATAAAACATCTAGATATAAAAGAAGTATAAGAGTATTTCCATATTCCAATCACTAATAAGGTTTACAATATAGATAATTTATTATATAGATATATGAGAATAAAATAACTGGAATTCATATATAAAAACCTAACAAAGTAGGAAACCATTTGATATATAACTCCAATGCGAGCTCGATAACTCAGTTAATAACCCTAAGTGGGGCTTAAAACAAAGAATAATCTCGAAAGGAAAAATATGTACAATGACAAAATATAAATTCTATTCTCTAGGTCAAAGCCAAGGTTTATAAGAAACAATTAATAAATGGATTAACAAGAAAAATCAAATATATAACTGTATTAGAATAAATCAACGATATAGTCATATATGGAAATTCTTAGTAATCAATTTCATCGGACAAGCTGTTATTTCCAGATGATTAATGACAAGAAATGTATATAAGATAAAAGTAAGACAAAAATAAAATAGGAGTAAACTCAAGAAATAAATTAATTAAAAAACCCTAGAACACAGTGAGAAGTTCAACATTAGTAAACTTCTAATAAGAATGAAGCAAGAGGGTTTTGTGTAATTACTTGTACAAGGCATCATTAACCCATTAATTCCTCATTCTTAATCAACGAGAGACCAATAATTAATAAAAATAAGTAAGGTCGTGGCATATTGGAGAGATTACCCTACACAAAGAATCCTGAAAAGAGTAAGTAAATCTAACCTTCCACCATTGCAACAAGACAATTTTTTTTTTATTTATTTATTTTTTTTAATATAGAGAAATAAATGGGTACCATATTATAAAAAATAATAATTAATAGTTACATGAAGTAGAATTTACCAGAAAATTTCCCAGCGACACAGTTTAGTATGCCATTGAAGCAATCATGAACAAAATTGGACCATCATGCACCATAGAATGCTATTAACAAAGTGAAAACCTGAAAATGAAGCTAATTTGCAAAGTTTCAGAATCCAAACGATGGCATACGAAATGAATAATGAAACTATGTATAATGCACAGCGATAATAATAGTTATCTCACCATTAAAGCATAAAAACTATTATCACTTTTGATACGATATGGTCACATAATCACCATTAATATGGTAGGTCATAAATACCTCCATGGAAGCATAGAAATCAAACATGTATACATGGAATGGTTTTAAATAGTAAATTTACATATAGAATTTTTCAGAATAATTCATGAAATTTAGGAGTAAATCCCTATGAGCATTGGAGGCCATCGATTTGACAAAATAACATAATAACCGTTGATCTGGTAAGATAAATAACAACAAAATAACATAATAACCGTTGATCTGGTAAGATAAATAACAACAAAACTTGATGAAGAATATTTATAGATCAAAAGGAAGTTGCAAGAAAATGAAAGAGTATGTGAAAATGAGACTGATTTTTCATTACATAATTCAGATATGTTGTTGTTTAAAGATAGAATTTACTTGCTAGATGACCCAAAACTGAATTTGTTTATGTTAGATGAATTACATAAGAGTCCCACAGTTGGTCACCCCAGGTATCAAAGGTTTGATATCTATGTTAAGGAAATAATATTATTATCCAAATATGTCACCCCAGGTATCAAAGGTTTGATATCTATGTTAAGGAAATAATATTATTATCCAAATATGAAGTTTGAAACAACATAATATATGCTTAGATTTTTGGAATGAGAATAAGTAAAGGCTTCCCATCAACATCCAACATGCTTACTACAACCTTTGCCAATTCTAAAATGGAAATGGGAAACCATATCCATGTATTTCATTACTGGATTACCAAGGACAAGGAAACAACATGATTCAATAATGGTAGTAGTGGATAAAGTTAGTAAAGTTGCACACTTTATCCTTGTTAACTCCAATTTTAAGCTATCAACATAGCATAAAATTCTATGAGGGAAATATTTAGGCTTCATGGTATGCTGAAAACAATAATTTAAGACCATGATGTCAAATTTACTTCAAATTTTTGGAAGGATTGTTTGAAGGGATGGGAACAAAGCTGAATTTTAGTATAACTTATCACCCACAAATTGATGGGAAAAAAAATAACTAACCAAATATTAGAGGACATCTTGAGCATGCATGACATGAACAAACCAACCAGTGAGAAGATTACCTTCACCTGGTTGAATTTGCTTATAACAATAGGTACCAAACTTTTTAAAGATGAGTTCCTTTGAGGTGCTATATGGAGGAAAATGTAATGTAACTTTGATTTGGGATCATCCTAAGGATCAATTAGCATTGGGGCTATATATGTTAAAGGATATGGAAGTAGTGGTTAAACAGGTCAGACAAAATTTGAAAAATGCATGAATGTCAAAAGAGATGCATATTTGAAGAGACTACCAAAAGGATTCAATGTGTGAGATCATGTGTATTTGAGAGTGAAACCCAAGAAAATCATACTTAGACTTGGAAATTGTGCTAAGTTATCAACTAGATATTGTGGACCTTTTGACGTATTTGGCAGAATTGGACTTTTTTCTTATCAAATTGCCCTTCCAGCAAACATGAAACTTCACTCTCATATGTGTATTTGTTAAAGAAGTATGTGTGTGATCCATCTCATATTATTGTTTGGAATGTTGTATAGGTGGAACTAAAGGGAGAGTTCCTAGTAGAACCATTGCATATTCTAGACCGGAGGGTAGTCACACTCCAAAATAGAGACATAGAGCATTTGAAAATTTAATGGAAATATTTAATCCTGGAAGAGGAAACATGGGAGTTGGATGATGCTTTCAAAGAAGCATATCCTTCTCTATTTTGATAAACTGGAATGCATTCTAGAAATATATTGATTAGACACCAAGACGATGTCAAATTCAAGCAAGGGAGGATGTGATATCCATTGGCTTAATAAATTATGTAACTAAATGTGCATATGCGTGCATTTGTTTTTAATGTTTAAATTTGAAGAAAAAATGAACAATTCAATTATCAGTACTTTATTATTGATAATAACGGATTATAAATATGTAATTACGATTTTTTATTTCTCTAAATAAACAAATTTAGAAAAATTAGTTTTTGAGTACATGTGGCTAAAAGAGACGAGGCTACAAAATTATTGCTGAATAATTATTACCGATCAATAAGTCCTAGGCATTTAATATGGATGATTAGATTTATTTTGAAATTATGAAATTGGCCAATTAATTGTTTCCTTAAAAGGAAGGAGATTATCATTTGGAGTGGGAAACATAAGCTCATTAATGATCTAGTAACTACCTGTGACTTGTTGGTGAGGTGCAATTAGTTATTAACCACCAAAAGAGTGGAAAATGGGTAACGAATACAAATATTTGTTCTACATGCTTTTGTCTCATTCTGAGAAGAGACTAAAGAGAAGGAGGGAAAGAACACATGCAAAGATTTACAGGCTTGTTATGCTTGGGGGGATACAAGCTAGAAGGTAGTATCATGTTTGGGAGGCCTAAGTACTCAATTGTTAATTTTCCCAATCTATTGGTTTTCAAGTCGGTTTTCTTACCTGTTGTATTTTACTTTTAAAAAATAGTTATATTTTTCATTAGCAAGATATGTGTAGAGAAAGAGAAAAGAAAACAATTGAATTTTAATTTAAAAACTCAATTCTAAATAAGAAAAATAAGGTAGCTACGTCTTTATTTACAAATTTTTGCATAATGAAAATAAATGAATTGGATATGCTTCATTACATAATTCTAAATAACAGAAAAGATAAAGAGAATTAGTTATAATTTTATTTTTAATTTTGAACCATGAGAAGAAAATAATTATCTGTTATAAATCATCAATATTATATAGTGAAGAATAGAAAGAATGGAGGTTTTCTATTATATTTAATAATAGTAAAGTGGAAAAAGGGATGTCCTCTAAAAAACAATGAGGGATTCTTGGAGCTCTGCAACCCTAATGACCCTACAACCATGACGTAGGCGGTGCGGAACACCTTGAAAAACTAGCGGACAGACGGTCAAAAGTGAACAAGCGTTTCAGAAATGACATAGGAGACTAGGAGGGGAGAGATCCCCTCCTATAGGGATACGACAGCAGGAGAAGGAACCAGTAACTGCAAAGCAGAGGCTACTCAAAGGCCACCAGGATCAGTCCTGGGTGCACACTGGAAAGCAGGAAGAAAAGGAAGGTGTCTGCCTTGTGCAGTGGAGAAATCGAGGTTTGTCATTCCGATGAACAAACTAGAAAGGTATAGAAGTTACATGAAATATCATGCATTGATCTGCAAGTTCATTAGAGTTTGGCCCTTAAAAAAAAACTGAGAAGATGGATCCAGTAGAAATGGCAGCCACGTGGCCACATTGAACTGAAGTTGGAAGCACATGGTTTTTTCACGGTAATCTTCTCAAATTTGCAAGATAAAGAGAAAGTGTTTGAAAACGAACCATATTTCTATAATAATGCATGGTTATTTATGAGGTATTGGGAGGAATGCTATAACCCAGACCAAGAAAAATTTCTAATAGCACCGGTATGGGTTAGACTGTTTGGACTACCTATGGATTTCTCGGACCCATAGATTCTTGAAGGAATAGGGAACACCATAGGCAGTTTCTTAAAGATAGCGGAATCAACAAAACGAGGGAGATACACCTCGTATGCAAGAATATGTGTATACATGAACGTTGCAAACCCTATACCAGGTGCTGTCGAACTCGTGTATCATGAGGAGGTTTGGCAGCAGGCTCTAGACTATGAACACATACCATTTAGATGTAGAAAATTCCATGAATATGGACACATTTTTAAGGAATGCCCTTTAAATGCAGAGGAAGAAGAAAGAAACACTAATCAACAGAGGAAAACTAATGAAGATGATGAGGGGTTTCAAGAAGTAAAATACAAGAAACGACCCACTAAAGAATCCTAGTAGAAAGGAAGGAAGGACCAGCCAACTACAAGTCAAGAGACAAAGAGGTACGAAGCACTACAAATAGAAGAAGGGGAGGAAGAAAACCGAAAGATGGACTACCAAGAAGGGACATATCATGAAGGCGAGGGGGGAAAAAGGATACTAAGATTAATAAGCAGAAAGATAAAAAAGAACTAGAAGAACAGGGTACCCAAGAAAAGGAAGTACACTAGGAGTATGAAGTAATGGAAGTAGACGTAAATAAAGGGGATGAAGCAACAACAGAAGAGGAAATTCTAAAAAATTTATTGGATAAGTGGAAGAATCTGGATGAACGGTTTATCCCAGAGGAAGATAAAAAATATACAAAGACATCTTCCAAAAATACAAAGAAAAGAAAGAGAGTGGAAAAACAGGGATGAATGAACAACTTGGAACACAGCAGGATAATAGCCAGGAGCATCAACAAAAAGGGAAAGTGGGGAAGAAAAGAGGAAGGAAGAACCTACAAGAATCCATTCAAATAATGGGTGAAATGCTAGTCAACACAGGAAGAGTTGTACCACTTTCAGCGGTCTTCCACCAAACAACCCAACCGTCTCAATGATTATTACATCCTGTAATATAAGAGGGCTTAACAGTAAGGGAAAGCAAGGATACCTGGCTGAGAGGATTAAAAAAGAAAAACCTCAGATCATGCTGCTTCAAGAAACAAAAACGGGAGCAAAAATGGAGGAAATTATACAAAAAATAAAGCCTTATTATGAAAGTATGACAATAGATGCAAAAGGGAATGCAGGCAGAATAACAATACTATGGAATCTAGCAGAAGTAATGGTTGACCTATGGATAGGAATGTGAAGGATTCTATCAGGAAGATTCAGAATGGTAGGACATAAAGAGTGGTTCATGGTATCAACAGTCTATGGACCTCATATACGACTTTAGGGAGAGGTCTTTCTAACACAGTTGTGTCGAATGGGCAACCTACACACAGAAAAACTCTAGGTGATAACAAGAGATTTTAATATGATAACAACCACAATTGAAAAGAAAGGAGGACTACATCGGGAGGATGCATATATAGAGAGATTTAGGGGAACCCAAACAACCCTCCAATTGATTGATATCAATACTATCAATGGCAAATATACTTGGAATAACAAAAGAGGAGGTAGTAAATAGATAGCCTCCAAATTGGACAGGTTCTTAGCCACATAACACTTCCTAGGGAAAGATATATTCTATGAAGCAATGATCTTACCTTGCCAAGGATCGGATCACTGGCCAATAAAACTTGAAATTTCCATGAATAATCAAAACCAACACAAACCTTTCAGGTTTGAAGCCTTTTGGCTAAGAGACCCAACACTAGCTGGCAAGTTGGAAACATGGTGGCAGAAAAGTGAAGGAGTAATACAAGGCAAGAATAAGATGCACACGCTTCAATTGAGACTCAAGGAGCTGAAAAGTGAAATTAAGACATGGAATAAAGAGGAATTTGACAATATCTATAAAGACAAGGAACAACTCCAAATAGCAATGAAAAGGATACAACAAAAAATCATAGAAGAAGGAAGAACAGAGAGAGCATGAAGAAAGAAGGGGAAGTGCTAATTAGACTGGAGGAAAGGAGAAAGTAGGAGGAAATCCCGTGGTGCCAAAAGTCAAGAGTTCAGTGGCTAAAACAAGGAGAACGGAATTCAAAATTCTTCCATTGAGCAATGCTACAACACAGATAGCAAAATTGAATTTTCTCCCACAAAAATAAACAAGGTAACAGAGTAATCCAGAAAGAAGAAATGGAAAATCTCCTAACCCAACATTTCAAGGGCATATTGACAGAGCAGCAAAGAAACAGAAATGAGGAGATAACAAAGATAAAACAATTCATCCCAAAAAAAGTAACCAGGGACCAAAACCTAGTGCTTCTACGGGTGATTACGGAAAAGGAGGTTGAGGAAGTAATCAAGACAATGGAAAAAAACAAAGCCCCTGGCCCGGATGGCTTAACAACAATTTTTTTTCAAGCAACATGGCGGTTCATGAGAAAAGATACTGTTAATGCAGTAGAAGAATCAATAAGCCACAAACGAATGCACTCAGCATGGAAATCTACCTTCCTGGCCTTAATACCAAAAGTAGATCAAGTTGAAGAACCCCATAGCTTCAGACCTATAGCTCTATGTAATGTAATCTATAAAATTATGGCAACTATAATGGTAAAAACATTACAACCCCTGCTCCTAGAGTTGATAGAAAAAGAACAAACAGGGTTTTTGAAAGGCAGACAGATAGTGGATGGGATTGTAGTTGTGCAAGAGGTGATCCATTCCCTAAAGAAAAATGGAAATAAAGGAATGATGATCAAACTTGACTTAGCGAAGGCATATGATAAACTCAGCTGGCAATATCTACAAGAAATCCTTCAAGCCTATGGATTTGATGATAGATGGATTGCATGGATAATGTCCATGATATCCACACCTAGTATGTCAATCCTGCTAAATGGACCCCTGCCGATACATTCAAGCCTACCTATGGCCTATGACAGGGATACCCTCTCTCACCATTCCTGTTCATCCTAGCAGCGGATGGTTTAGGTCACTTAATCAACGCCAAAGTAAGCAGAGGAGAATTCAAAGGGCTCAGATTATGGGGGGAAGACTTAACTATCACACATCAACAATCTGTGGACGGTGTAATGATGTATAGTCAAGCAAACCTCAAGGAAGCAAAAAAACTAGGGGAGATCCTAACAGAATCCACCAAAAGCTTTAGGAACAAAGGTGAATAAAGAAAAAATTGAAATCTTCTTTTTCAACACACCAAGAGTGAGCCAAGCCTTCTTGGCAAGAACATTGGGGTTCCAAATTGGGCAGTTCCCAACAAAATACTTAGGAGTACAACTGAGTGATCAATAGTATAGAGTAGTGAATTGGCAAGGTCTAATAAGGAAAATTCAAAAAAGAATGGAAAACTAGATGTTTAGAATGCTCAATACACCAAGCCGTCTCATACTCCTGAAATCAGTCCTCCAAGCTATGTCGATCTACCAGATGGCAAGTCAAGCAAACCCTAAGACCATATGTTAGAAAATGGTGCAAATTTTTAAAAATTTTCTATGGCAAGGGGAAAATAAAACAAAAAAATGGGCATTACTTTCATGGACATGGTTAAGTAGGTCGGTATCAGAGGGAGGTCTGGGACTCAGAGACCCTAATATTTTAAACCAAGTCATGGGGGTACAAGTATGGTGGAGATGGATTCAAGGAGGGAATGACCTTTGGAAACTACTATGGGAAAAAAAATATGTAGTAGCACGAAAACCAGAGGGTAAACTCTGAACCTTAACAAAAAAGAAAAGCTCAACAATTTGGAACCTAGCCAACATGAACAAAGCCCTGATAAGAGACAATATCTTTTGGGAAATTCGAGATGGAAACAAAGAATATTTTTGGCAGGAAGGGTGGAAACAAAGAGGTACCCTAAGTCGGGAACCCCAGCTACACGAAATACAATAGTACACAACCCAAATAGTGGAGGACGCAGTAAGGAACTATTGGGTAGGGGACCAAAACAGTTATTGGAGATAATGGAAGACAAAGAATGACTGGCCTAAAGCCCCATAAACTGATCAATGGGCTACCTATCACAAATAACTGGCAAACAGGAAAATAGCTATCAAAGAAGGACCAAATATACTAAAATGGGGAAAATGCATCAAAGGCATGTTCACAATATCAGAAGGCTACCACTTGAAAACAGGAGGAGCTAGAAATATAGACACAAAAAATGGAAAAGAATCTGGCAGCTAAAAACTTGGCTAAAAGTGGCGTTTTTTACCTGGACAATGCTACATGGGAGAGCTCTGACTTGGGATCAACTAAGATGGAAAGTGACACATGGGCCCTCATGCTACACGCTTTGCCAAAGGCAAGAGGAAACCATGGAGCATGTCGCTAACTCCTGTAATGTAAGTAACATCCTATGGCAAAATCACCAACAAATTTTTGGGATTATAGAAAGAAAGCTAGAAAGCATTAAAGCAACAATATAACTATGGACCAACAAACTGTACCGCAATGTAATCCTCAACCATGCTTGGAACCTGTAAATTAGATTCTTCCTGTGGAACCTCTGGAAAGCTCGAAACAGGGTAATATTCATAATAGACAAAAATGACACAGGGGAAATCTGGAACCAAATTATGAGGAATATAAAGGAAACAATAATTCTAGGAAACTGGATAGAGTAAGACTGGAAGACGGAAGGTATAGAAACTAGCATTATGAACCGATTGGAAATTAAAGTAAAAAACATAAGCAGCACAAGGAAGATACAAGATGCAGAAAAGGTAAGAGCGGAAGAAAGTTACAGGAAGTCCCCCCCATCCCAAGGATTCATAAAACTAAACTTTGATGGGGCAGCTAAAGGCAACCCAAGGGAGGCAGGTATAGGAGGGATATTCAGAGATGAAGAAGGAAATATCATAAGGGCATATGTAATGGACTGCAACATTGCCACAAACAATGAAGCAGAATATCACACGCTAAACAGGGGACTGGAGATAGCAATAAGAGAAGGGTACCAAAGATTTCAGATAGAAGGGGATTCTAAGCTGGTCATAGACACCATAAAACAATTACAACAAGGAGTAACCACAGAAAAACTAAGCAAAATTTGGCGAACGGCGTGGGTAATCATAGAAGTTGAAAAGCAACTTCAACGATTGGCATATACTATCTTGTCCCATGTGAAAAGGAAAGGAAATACCCTGGCAGATCTCCTTGCGAACTGGGGATGTCAAAACAGAGAGCACTAGTTAGACGTGGGAGAAGCAAAGCTCAGCCAGAATGAGGAAATGAATCAAATGAAAGAGGCAGTCGAGGCAGATCAGAGACAACAAGAGAATTCAGATGACGTAGATAGGAGGGCAGAAAGACAAAGGCAGGCATAGGCAGATCAACACAAATCATCCACGGAACAGTACAGGATGGAAGAAAGGACTGAGAGGACATGGATGACGGAAGAGGAAAGAGAAAGGACTGACCCGAAAAGCATGGGACAACAGAGGAGAGCCAGATGGCAATGCGGAGTCAGAAAATGGACGACAAGAGCAACTGGGAGAAGATAAAAAATAATGAAGCACGGAGGACAAGACATTTGGACAGAATCCCAAGGAAAGTGGGTTGGAAAGCATGCCATGGATCCAAGGAAATGGAGACAGCTGGAGGAAAGGTTAAGCCAGAGGAATGCTAAAAGCACAAAGTATGAGGGACACCATGCATATTGAATGTGGACGTGGAAGAAGGAAGGTGGCGAGCAAGAATGTGTCGATGGCCAAAGACAGTTGCAGAAGAAAGAACAGTGGATCCAAGCCAATGGGTATGTTAAAACTCCTCCCCTTCACTTGGAAAAAAGATTTTGCATGAAGTATAACATAGGCATGCAGTTAGATAGGGATAATCTACATCACCCCAGATTCAGTTACAGAGTTAAGGTAGTTTGGGACAGGGGAGAACCCGAGAATCCACTGCCAGGAAGGGTGATTATAATAGTAAGGAGAAGGGCTCACAGGAAAAGAAGGACCCATCATCCCTTGATCCCTGCAATGGATGGGAAGTCCCCGGAATTCAAAACCTTGAGACTATGCCATTGGTAAGGCAAACCTGGAACACCCGAGAGAGGAAGCAAGTTACAAATAGTCTACTGAATCTCTGCCTCTCCTAGGCTTATGGGTTCTCTTTTGCATCAACTTTTCCTTGAAGGTTTCTTTCAAATTTCTACGAGTCCCCTTTGCTGCCTCTTGCTTCCCTTGCATTAGGTTGCACAATGTCTTTTCCCTTCTTAGAATCAAGCTTTGGATGTAATTTCCAACATTGTTCATCTCCATTCCCATGCATCTAGCAATGGGTACAAAATAACTTTCTCTTGCTTGCCAACAAATAATTCCTCTCATGTGAAGGAGATTCTTCATGCTTGATGCCTAGAATATGATCCATTATTTTAACCATTACCATTCGTTGCTCACATACAGCCACACAATGGTCAAATGCATCGCATAAAGTACAAGGGCACATATTCCACAAGTAGTCAAAATTACCATCATTGTAAAACACCCATGAGATTTATACATGTCTCTCAAGTTGTAGCTTTGACAATGTGGAGTGGACAATGAAATTCATGGTCCCTTCAAGCAATCATCTTTCTTAGGAGATAAATGAACATTGTCACCACCATCTTGGTGTGACATCTCATCCTTAGATGATTGTTGTGCCTCAAATCGTTTAGAGAATTCTCCAAACTCCCTTTGACCATATCCCAATCCTTGATACTTTGATCTCTCTTAAACCATGATTGGATTGGTGATCCCTTAGCCATTGATGTTAATCCATCCTCCTTCATAAACTATTTTAGAAAGAAACTTCATACCAATGCCTTTGGTATGTTGATCAAATGTTGCAAAATAGGTGTTATGAACATAAACAAAAGGAATTGTACTTGAAATGCTTATTACCTTCTTAAACTTGCCATTCATCTTTTCAACTTCTGATGATGATGAAGACATTGCAAATGACTCTAGTGACCCACTTTTACCAACTAACATATGGTGAGAACATTGGAGATGCATGCAAAATTCGCATGCATCATCTTCCTCATAAGGTCCATAACCACTGTTTGAACCATGGCCACATATTGGTTTCATTTCGGAGGTGTCTTTTAATGTCATGGGATTGGAACTTTTAGCAACTTGTTCCTCAAGCACATGTTGCAACTGAAGGTGCATATGCCTCTTCTCCTCTTCACCATTTCTATCATTCTTCTCAACTCAATGTTCTCCATACGAAGAGAAAAAATCATCTCCTCTAGCTCATGGAGACTCTTTTTTCCCATTATTGCAACTTGGTAAAATGAGGCTCTGATACCAATTGTGATATGAAAATGGAGGAGGTGGTCAATTTCCTCTTCTCCAAAAACAAACAAGGACTGTTCTGATAGTTTGCAAGGAAAATTGGGTCTTAACATAAAAGATGTTTTCCAAAATTTCTCTTCAAGTTATAAGTTAGCAATCACATGTAAACTTAAACATAAGTAACACAACATCACATAACTCATACAGGAATACATGAAGAGTATAACAAATTATTTGTTGATAGATTTCACCCCTCTTGGGCTACATCTTCGGACCTACCAACATAGCTAGACCACTCCATATATTCAGTGGAAAAAGGAGTACATGAAATTTTGTTGATGAATCATGTGGATATTTCCCCTTCAATGAAATGTTCTCTTGCAAATAACTCTCATGTTAAACAACACAAGGTGTCTCCTACAAAGACCTTATACTCTATTTGAAAATGAGCTTACATGAGCATGAAAGCACTTCAGTTCCACATTAAAGAGAATAAACAAAGCTTTCCTCAACATGACATAGTGAGAAAAGTAAAATTGAGTTGAACCCTGCAAGTAACAACTGCTACAGTAGACTTGTGAAGGTAATAAAACTATTCCAAATCTTTCTCCACGCTCAAACACCTTTAAGAAGTGCTCCAAAACCTTGATTAATGCATACAACCATGAACTTGAACCTAAAAAATGTTCCTTTATATGTGCTCAAATTAGAAAATAAAGGTCATCATGAGATCCAGAATATCCAAAAACTCCTAAGTGGACTCTTCTTGAGCTCTAAAAGGACAAAAACTCACAAAGATATGGCCCTACAAGGTCTCGATGTAGTTTTGTTGTTATATGTCGAAAAAATTGGATTAAGAGTCTAACTATTCTACAAATTCACCCTATTCTCTGCTAATGAGGCGACAATTTCGCCCTTCGTCGATTCAATTTGTTGGATAATTAAATTACCTAATAACCCCTATGCGCGAAAATTGTGGTCATGTTGGCGCCATAAGGCCACGGGCTGGGCCTAACCGCACACCCCTACCGACCTAGGTCCCTTCGGTGGTCATGTAGGCGCCCATGGGGCCAAGGGTTGGGCCAACAAATCACCCTTACCGCTGAAGCCCATTTTTCTTCATGCGCTGAGTCACATGAAAGGCCATATGGCCTAGGGCTGGCCCCCTTCACTAGCACCCTCCGGATGAGAACTTTTCCATGGTTCTCTGGCACCCAAGTGACCAAAGCCTAAGGCTACATCTAAGCTCCCTATTTCTTTGACATCGAAGGTCCTCCAGTTGTGGTTTTATGCTATGGTTGGTGACCATGGGTTGAGGCTAAGCCCTAATCCCCTTAGTCACTACTCCCATGGTTATATGGGGTGTGGTGATCGGGGGCCATGGGCTTAGCCCTGACCCCTTCCATCATTAATGCACCAATGAAACTTTATATAGAGGTTTGGACCATAGCTTTATAAGAACCACCATGAGGCCTAGTGTTAAGGTTTGCAATTTAGATTTAATGTTAGGGGTTCAATCCTGCTCATAGCTCTGCCCAACCATACCCAAAATTTTATTACGTTCTAGGATGTCACGTACGTGATTAGGCCACGTGGCACCATTTCATTGGTCCATGCCCAACCAATAAAAAAAAACAAAAATCAATGAACCAAAACCTTACAAGTGTCAGCACTCACTTGGTCTGTTCCTACATGGTTACCCTACTGATTCAATTGTATGATCGCCCAATCAACAAACCTACTCATTTTTTTAGTTGTTGGGTCAAACGATCAAAACACGATAACTTGAGCATACTATGTCAGATTGATGTGAAATTAACGTCATTGGATAGAACAATGAGCACTTTGACTTGACACTAGTTTCAAGACTTTCTGTGCACTTTCATTTTTGAGCTAAAATTTGATCACCTGATCAGTCAAGAAACAAGTTGTAATTAAGCATGTTGGTGTTAATGTGATTATTACCTATGATACGAAAAATCTTAATACTTCAAAATGATTGATGTTTGGGTCAAATTGTTTTCTATTTTTATGTATTTCAAAAGGTATGAATAATTGTTTGATTGATATTTTAGTTTCATTAATAGTAGTTATAGAATCACAAATTCTATAGCCACCATTTCAAATATGTATTGCATGTTGATTGTATTTATGTATGTATTACAAGTAATCTATATAGTTGTGCGGTCGAGTATGAATTTCCAAATGCAATATTTTCATTTTCTACTTCTTGCTGACATGGAATTTTAGTTTTGATACTTGTTTATTTTCTAAATTATTGTCGATATGACATATGAGGTCTAAACTTGTGGGATGGCATTAATACTCAGATTTTGGAGACTAAGATCTATATTTTGATTTGGGGCAATTTTGTATGGGGTTTTCTGTATAAATATAAGATCAAATATTGAGAGAAGGGGGTGGAATAGATGAAGTTTTACTTTTGGTGACATTAAAAGTTTTGTTAAACAATTTACTGTAAGTTTTTTTATATTAAGTGTTTTTAGTATAAATACCCAATTGCATTAATCTCATTATTTCATTGTTACCTACTTGGATTTCAATGGTTTCCTTGATTGTGACTCAGGAAATTTTGAAGTTTAACTAATGCCACTCACTTGACGGTGTTCTAGAGAGTTGACGTTAAGATTACTTATTCATTTATCCATCTTTGATTGATTTTGTTTGCTTGGATTTCAGAATAAAGTTATTTTCTAATGATTTTCAACTACAAGATTTAACTTAGATTTCATGTTATATGACTTTTTTATACATGAAGTTTATTTTTCTAATTGAAAAGTGATACATATATGTTCATTTATAAAAGACTGTTTTACTTGCTTGATCTTTGTGTTTGTCTTTCATTTCATATAAACAGATGTCTCTATTTTATGTCAAATGAATGATGATTATTAAGTAAGAAAGTAGAGCAAGTATTTTAGTGAGATAAAATTATTGACCAAGATACATTAATAGATAACAGTTTTACATTTTATTTCTTCCATTATTTTTAATGTAAAATTTATTAAAGTGAATTGAAATTTATTTCATTTTGTTTAGAAAAAAACAATGATTACAATTGTGTTGTTCAATTTACTTTTCCATTAAAAATCAAAATTATTATTTTTGTATAAAATTTAAATCATTCTTTAAATTTGTACAACTTATGCCTTCTCACCGATTATAGGTTCTCTTCTGGTGGTTTGACATCTATATATTTGTACATAACTATTAACCACTAATCAATTGTAAATATTCATGTAGGATACCCAGGAGGACTTTAACGATTTCTTTCTCATAAGGGAGGGGAATCTCTGGCTAACAGAGCCTTAAAACCCATCAGGAACATCAAACAACTTGGGTTATTAAAGAATCTCGATCTAGGTTGTCTCCTCTTGTTGACGAGTGGTCATTTCTGCCCCTCATAGACACCAATCTAGAAATGATATAGAAACTTTTCTTATATCAGTACCAATGTAAATGTATTCTAATTCGAAACAAAGTGAAAACCATGCCACAAACTAATATTCAATTGGTCTCCTTTATTTTGATGTGGATTTTAGGTCATAACTTAAAATGGTTGTAACTTTCTAGTTCCAGCTTAAAATCACTATTATAACTCATATTTGAAATGGTGCCACAATGTTGTTAATAATGGCATTGATGTGATGGAAATTCTAAGAAAAAATAAAATCATACTATAAAATAATCTACAAACTATTACACTTTGCTAAATTGCCACTTTGATAGTACTAGTTAAAATCCAAAGTGGATAAATTTGGTGAGGTTTATGGTGTAGGTGTTCCCCTTGAGTGGGACCCTATAAGGTGTCACCTTACCAACCATCAATAATATAGAGAAGTAAAGGTCACATAGAACACTAACACTTTATTTTATTTTTTATTTACTTATAATATAGCTAACTTAGTTATCATGTAATCATGTTCCTTCATCTATTTTAGCATAGGAATATAACATAAGAATCCAATGCTAACTTTACCCTAAAACCAATTCCAAAATATCTTTCTCCTAAAGTCTAAAATAAGATAGCATGTGCTCTTTCCATACTTATATGTGAGCACTATATAAGACTGGAAATAAACTCCACCATGATGCCACGTGCGAGCATTAAGCTAGATCAACCTATTTGATCTCTTAGATTATTCTAAATAAGTTTAGCTTATTGACTTTTGACATCATAACCACAAAAGTATGCCACAAGAACCTAAAATACTATGCTTCTATCACAAAAATCACATATAATGGTATGTGTATTAACCTACTTGTAACATGATAAATGAAAGAGGAATATACATTTCTTCATCAATAGATCTAATAAATATGATATGTTTATTGATTCATCAATTAAAAATTCACAGTGGCATTGCTTCAATCGTGA
This sequence comes from Pinus taeda, assembly GCA_000404065.3. Lineage (NCBI taxonomy): Eukaryota > Viridiplantae > Streptophyta > Pinopsida > Pinales > Pinaceae > Pinus > Pinus taeda. The sequence continues at coordinate 168,784 of APFE030370617.1, forward strand.
GATTCATATAATGAATGTTGCAACAAAAGAAGCCACTGTTACAAATTCAGAAGCATATTATTCTTCAAAAATAGCCAAATAAAACAATGGACTTGCGAAAATTGGGAACATTAGTTTTCTACATTCATTAAAGCATAGGATTGTACCCATAAATACATGCAGCTCAAATGAAACATATTATGCTCACTTGCACAAAACCCTACAAAATTGATCACTATAAAATTGTTTCCAATAAGAACCCCATTTTTATGTGAAAGCTTCAGATAATAAACGTAACAACTGCCCTATTCTCTATTCACACTTCAACAACTTATTAAATTCATTTTCACATTCATACAAAAACTTGTTGAAATAGAAAGCTACATCCATTGAATAATCTCTTCATAAATTTCTAGTGCATGAAAGCCACAAGTAAGACATTTACTCTAACAATTTATATGCACAAAAGCTACAACCATTGAGGCATTTTGATAAACACTTTGCAAGCATTCAATCTACAACCATTGCGCCCTTTTGACAAATAATTTTCAAGCATGAAATCTAAAGACATTGAGGCATTTTGTCAAATACTTTGCAAGCGTGCAATCTATAGCCATTGAGGCATTTTGTCAAACACTTGGCAGTAATGAATTTGATATTCTTCTTCAAGCTATTTATCTCATAAAATTCATAAACTGAAATTAAAATGTTGGCATATTAAAACAAGTATTTTCACCCAAAAAAAAAAAACTTGACAACATGCAAACATAGTTGGCAGCAACAATTTGAAAAATCACTCAGATTTACAAATCAAGTTCTGAAAATAAATTTTCGGGAATAAAATCGCAGGCTAAATGGTCATTAGGAATGAATACCCTCGGTTGTTGAGTTGAATCGCAATAGAAACACCGAGAGCTTTAATTCATTAAAAAACAAAACTTAGGATCTCATTTACCATTTTTGTCAAACACATAGAATGCAAACTTTCATCTAAAACTCTACATGAAGAAAGATAACCCAAAATTATGCTACTATGAGTTGTTCATTGAATTTATGAATTTCTATGTTCACTATATGAATTCTTGATACGATTAATTAATCAAACATTTTACAACTTGCAAAGCTACTTTTGTTTACATAAGTTGACAAACTTATTATAGCCACTGCTACAATTTGGAAAACGCATGGCAGCCCTGAATGCTACAACCATTAATACTTTATGTCAATTAATTTGCAAACAAACAACAATAAAAAAAACTTACATACAATAAACTACATCCATTTAGGAGTTTCTTCAAACATTTAGTTTGCAACCCTTTTTTTTAAGAGATCTAAGTTTCAACCAACGACCCAATTCACAGGAAGTAAGAGCCATGTATTAAATTGCTATCAAACATAGAATATTAGCCTTAGATAATAAACATAACCTGCTACCGACAAAATTTCATTATAAGCAGAATTTGAAATCCTTGGAAACACATTCTTCTTTTGATTCCCTTCATTGTAAATTATCATACATATCTCCCATGAAAATGATAACTAATTGTGGGTTAGCTCATAAATAACTTTCTGAATGTTTCATAAATATTCATAATTTTGTAATGATTTAAAGTAGCAATAATAAATTTAAAATATTAACAATTTAAAACTAATAAGAAACCAAAATTTCAAGAGCATTTGTAGATATACCTGACAATGTGTATATATATAACTCAAAAAATATAAGAGTATGATCTATCTCCAATTTCTTTATCAACTCATTGTGAACCATCTAGTTTTCCACCCAACTATATCCAGGGAGAACTTCTCCCCCTGGAACCCTTGAGTTGTAAGAGCTCCCAAGCAGTACCAAAATATAGTAGTAGAGAGATATACAGGGCAAACTGAGGAAGAAAAGTTTCACTTCCTATCAATACCACTCATGGACAATTCCATCAGGTAGAACTACTTAGTAATTTAGTTTAGGAATTTCAAATTCATTTCAACAACATTTGGCTACTCTCCAAGTCTCTCCCTCTCACAATCCTCTTCAAGCCTCACCAACTCCTCGTATAACAATGCACCTCTCCCCCGCGCGCATTCCTCCCCCCCCCCCCGCATTTTAAGTGAGAATACATGAGACACATATATAGGAGGAGCAACAAATTCTTTTCATAAAGGAGGAATAATATGCATGCTCTGTATTCCATTTAGAGGAGTGTAACTCATGCCATAAGGAGAGGTTTGCATGCCTTAGTTAAGGAGAGTGTAACTTATGCAAAAAAAGAGAGCATAAGAAGAATCTTTTATGACATGTCTTTAATGAGTGTAAGAGGAATATGCCCTTCTTTGATGAGTGCATTAAAGAGAGTGTAATGTATTATTAAAAGAGAAAGAGATTTACATAGATCCATGAGAGTCATCAAGGAGAGGTGTAAAGTGATTGAGGAGATGAAGGTGACTTGTAATTCACTTTTAATAATAATATCATAGTCTCATAAAAGATAATATTAATATTAATAATAATAATATTGATGATTAATTTGAGATTGAACTATTAGGATTGATTAATGATAATTTAAGTGATTTTCCTTCAACTATACTTGATTACCCATTTATTGGAGGTGACTTACTATTTTTGGAAAGTCATACTTGTGATGTTAGACATGCCTTTCAATTTTTAGAAAGTCACTCTAGAATTGTCAGAATTGAGATTTTATTAACAAAATTCATCCCTGATCTACCCATGTGTGGTATTTTTCTTTCGGAGAATAGGGATTCTACCCTATTGAATACATCTCCATGCATTATTAGATTGAGGACTCTACGCTCTAATCTACTCTAAGGATCTAAGATTCTACACTTTGATCTTTTAAATATTTAGGACTCCACGTCCCAATCCTTTTATTATAGATCCAATACTCCACGTCTTTATCTTTCATGGATTTAGGACTCTGGGCCCTAATTTCCATGGCTTATCATCTATTCTACTTTGAAACTTTGCGTTTCACCTTAAGGTACTAATTGTGAGCTCATACCCATCTGATCGTTCATTGGTAAGGCCTTGTTCCAAGACCTACACACATCACAATATCATATATCAGAGGAATCAAATGAATTTCATAATTAACTTATTCACATTTTACCAAATATTGTGCATGACTTCCACAGTCATTTATAATTTAAGCATCCTTGTTTGCAAATAACCAGGTCCCCTTCCACATCCTACTTAGTACAAGATTATGCATATATAATCATACAAATCATATATCATCCATAAATCATAATTAACCATATGTTCTACATAACCATGATCATCCATGGATCTATGTGGCTCAATCCTGGATCACCATCCATGTCATATACCTATGTCCAAACTAGGATACCAAAAGAGAAAACATCAATAATATGCTCTTATCCAAAATCAGTTCTTATACACACAACCATATATATTATCATAAGCACATAGAAACCAGGTGACCCAAACTAGATATATAGCATATAAGCGTGTACATAAGTCTATCATGCATAATATTATATCATTAAATCAAAATCACCCTCTCTAAAGTTTCACAAAGTTAACCTTGCCAAAGTAGGACACTTCCTAAATAATCATTGATATGATGTGTCTCCAGTACATCTCAACCCTTTCCAAGTCACAAGTTCCTATTAAAATTGATTTGTGAATTATCAATATAAGCTTTACATAATGTTATCAGTAAAAAGAAAAAAAAGAAATAACATAATAATCATTATTTAACAACCACATCAATTTTTTTATTATTAACTAAATAAATTTATATTAATTATTTATCATACATCTTCTAATTTTATTAGAAATTTAAATAATCCAACCCGCTTCATTATTAGAAATATTAAAGATGATTGACAATATATTTCTTTTACATTATTAAGTTTAGCTTTTAGGTTCTTCAATATTTCACTTTGTTATTAGAGATGATTTGACATTGCATTGTGTTTAAAAGTCCTTACCATCTTAAACTAAAGAAATAAAACCCAAGAAAAATGATTACAAAAGGAGCAAGCATAGACATTGAAATGTTGGAGAGAAATCAATTTGACGAGAGATAACGTTTAAAAGTCCTTACCATCATAAACTAAAGAAAGCAAACCCAAGAACAATGATTACAAAAAAGAGCAAGCATAGACATTGAAATGTTGGAGAGAAATCAATTAGAGAGGAGATAATGTTACAATAATTTTGAAGTATTGATAAGTGCTAAGGTAGAATGCATCCTTAAATCCTAAATGTGTGCTTTTCTCCTCAAAGGCTTGCTCAAAAATGGTCACAATTTGAAGTGAAGGAATAGGAAATGACAAGGACAACCTAATTAGGAATTTGTTCCCATAAGCATTCTTAAAACATATATGTTTGTTCATTTCCTATAACGCTCTCATAATCACAATTTGAAGTGAAAATAAGCCATATCGCACCAATGATCTAAATAGGAAAAGAACTCATCATCAAATTTTGTAAATTTTTAGATTATATTAAAATCATCAAATAGGTTATGTTGATTATTAGATTATGTTGTTGTGGTGATTAAAAAATGGAATTGCATAGTAATAAATCCTTATTTTATGTGTAGGAATTGTAATTGTATTTCTTTATGAATTATGAAAGATGATAAAATGTTTAGGTGATGTAATACAAATTTTAAG
>APFE030370617.1:195810-226244 GCA_000404065.3 Pinus taeda
TATTAGCTTATTTGCTATAATGTGCTGGAATAATCCTATCAGGATGTTCTCCTCTCTGCAAATATAATTAAAATCAAAGTGGTGGAATAATCTTCCTCCTTGTAAATATGATTACAATCAATGTGCTGGAATAATCCTATCAGGATGGGGATGCTCTTCATCCAATAAGCCAATAAGTCAGAAGAGGTTGAAAACATAACAGTCCCTTGATCCAATCTATACAACTTATGTTGAACCAGCTAACAATATATAACAACCCATAATACTATGATTTTTGTCTTACAAATAAAGAAGAGGAGGTTGAAAACATGACATTCCCTTAATCCAATCTATACCACCTTTAGAAAACACAAAAATTTGTAAAATGTTATTGTTAAGCCAACTAACAATATATGACAACGCCATAATACTATAATTTTTGTCCTAATATTGAAACCTGTACCACCCTCCCACCAAAAATGATGATTTCAGCCTTGTTATTGAAATATCAATTCGTAAATTTCAATTCGTGGTATTTTTTTTTTTCCTTGCGCTTTTATTTGAAGTTCTTTCTTGCACAGAAGATGCCCTGATAGAGCAGTTCATTGTCTATTAGGTCTGGGCTGGTTCGTTATTTCTCTTTACGTAACCAGACTGTTCAAAAAACACAAGCTTTTTTGAAGTTTCAATAAAAATTCCTGAAATTTAACATGAACTTAATTGATATAATTTATATTTTCTAACTGATATTTTATATTTTCTGTGGTGCAGATTATATTGTTTTTTTATTTTGGTTAAAAAAGATTGCAATATTTTTACGTGTTTGAAATTTCAAGGAGTCCAATGAAAAAGATATTAAGGGGATAATCCGAAAATAAAAATAAATTATTTTTTTTATAAGAAAAGTGATATTTTTTTACCCTTCTAAATTAAATTGTGTTCTATAATAATTTTATTTATTATTTTTTATAAACCCAAATATTTGTGAATATTTATTTTTATTCAATGTGAACATTTTTAAATTAAAATTTAATATTTACATTATAACAAGGTTCCTAACTATATAATAAGGTTTTTAACTATATATTTATTTCTATTTTACCATAAATATTATTAACATGTAATTAGACTTTATTACATACCATCAGGTTTGAAATTTCAAATATTTTATGCCTGTCAAATGAAAATTTGATGACATTTTTAAATTTTACGTTCTACTCAAATTTGTGAGTGTCAACCTCCTTTTATCTACAAACTCTTTTTAGACTTGATGATATTTTTACATTTTACGTTCTACTCAAATTTGTGAGTGTCAACCTCCTTTTATCTACAAACTCTTTTTAGACTTGATGACATTTTTGCATTTTACGTTGTACTCAAATTTGTGAGTGTCAACCTCCATCTATCTACAAACTCTTTTTAGACTGCTTTTGCATATCGACTTTTATTAATCTCCCTCCAAAAATGGTGTTTTCAAATTTGTGAGTGTCAACCTCCCTTTATCTACAAACTTTTTTTAAACTGCTTTTGCATATCGACTTTTATTAATCTCACTCCAAAAATGGTGTTTTGTTTTTTTCGTAAATTAATATGTTTGGAGATATTATTCCTCACCTTAATATTAGATTTATATTTTATTCAAAAATAAAAGATTATGATTTAGTTGAATTTTATTAATCTCCTTCCAAAAATTATATTTTATTCAAAAAGAAAAGATTATGATTTAGTTGACTTTTATTAATCTCCCTCCAAAAATGGTGTTTTGTTTTTTTCATAAATTAATATGTTTGGAGATATTATTTCTCACCTTAATATTGCATTTATATTTTATTCAAAAAGAAAAGATTATGATTAGTTGATGCTTAATAATTCGATAAGGTTGGATTTATATTTTATTCAAAAAGAAAAGATTATGATTTAGTTGATGCTTAATAATTTGATAAGGATGGGAAGTTAATCCTTATCCACCATGTAGACCTTAGCGCACTTTCTTAACCTCTTTGGGAAACTACCACCCTCAGACTCCATCTTAAAATCCCATCTGTGTGGCACATGAAGACTCCCATCTTCGCAAAGGCTTTGCCAACTTCTACATGCTAGATATCAATTATTGGGAAAATGTGCAATTTGATAGTTCAGAATTGAAAAAGTACAATATATAGGAAAAACATCTAAAGGATAAGTGTAAAATTTAATGTGGAATAAGTTCAACAACCACCACTCTATAAAATTGAGATAGTTATAATAACAACTCCTTTTACAAACAAAAAAAAATATAACAACTTAAGAATAAAACACTCATCGTTCTCATACTACATGAAAACATTCCTACCCTAACAGAGATTATAACTTACCTCTTTATAATATTGTCAAGTACACTTTCTCACATAACTAAATTATATCCACACAAATTTAACTAAAAGGGAAAACTTGTCATGTACACTTTCTCACATAACTAAATTATATCCACACAAACTTAACTAAAAGGGAAAACTTTTATCCATTGCAACAATCACCATAGTTCATTTCTCAGTAGGAGGATGAAGAATGTACACTTTCTCACATAACTAAATTATATCTACACAAATTTAACTAAAAGGGAAAACTTTTATCCATTGCAACAATCACCATAGTTCATTTCTCAGTAGGAGGATGAAGAATGTACACTTTCTCACATAACTAAATTATATGCACACAAATTTAACTAAAAGGGAAAACTTTTATCCATTGCAACAATCACCATAGTTCATTTCTCAGGAGGAGGATGAAGAACTGAATGTGGAAATAACCATTTTTAGGGCTCTCCATCACCATAGTTCATTCCTCAAAAGGATGAAGAATTGAATGTGGAAATAACCATTTTTTAGGGCTCTCCAATAAGTGGTTGAGCCTGCTTTGGTTGATAACTGGCTGAGCCTGCTCAGGCTGAGTTCATTTCTCAAAAGGATGAAGAGTTGAGTTCATTGCTCAGAAGGATGAAGAACTGCATGTAGAAATAACCATTTTTTAGGGCTTTTTTAGGGCTCTCCAATAGACTACTCTGGCTAATAAGTGGTTAAGTTGGCTGAGTTCATTTCTCAGAAGGATGAAGAACTGAATGTGGAAATAACCATTTTTAGGGCTTTTTTAGGGCTCTCCAATAGACTGCTCTGGCTGATAAGTGGCTAAGTGGTTGAGCCTGCTCTGGCTGATAAGTGGTTGAGCTTGCTCTGGCTGATAAGTGCTCTAGCTGATAAGTGGCTAAGTGGTTGAGCCTACTCTGGCTGATAAATGGCTGAGCTTGCTCTGGCTAATAAGTGGCTGAGCCTTATCCCCGATTTGAAATTCCTCGCTCATCTTAATAAAACATTGTATTTTTATTAAAAATTATATTATTAATTAAAAAGGGATAAAATCAATCTCCCTGACTTAAACAAAAGAATAAATATTTAATTTCCTTTATATTCTTTATATTTTTATAAATTTAAGGATTAACTTTTGATTTATTTATTTTCAAAACTATGATTAAGCAATATCACAAATTTTGTTCCATTAAAATATGTTATTATCACTACAATCTAATATTTAAACTATATATTATAATGAGACTTTATTTCAAGTATTCATTTCAAAGTTTTCCCGCATATAAATATTCTAAACCTACTATTTCTTTAATAAGACAAGCATCCATTATGTTAGAAAGTTTGTATTGAAATCATTATTTTCATTGAGATTCTGAGAAAGTCAACCATGACAATCTACGAGGTAGAACATTCACGATATTTTCATTGCCATCTATTCCATTCCCTGTTATACATTTAGTGGAGTATAATAATGATTGGGAAAGGTTATACATTTACTAGAGTATAATAATGATTGGGAAAGGTTGGCACAATTTTCTTCCATGTCAAAGCTTCCTTCCATGTCACAGTTTATATTGAACGATTGTATAAAGGTTTTCTATTTTTGAAAAAAATATGTAGTTAATGGAAAACAAAAACGGGTTTGTTGAAAGTGGGTCCTTGTTCAAGTAGGTAAACTATTTATTCAATCTGTGAAAAAAGCTACAACAGTATCAAGAAAACCAATTATAATCCCCTCCTATTTCAAGTAGGTAACCTATTTATTCAATCTGTGAAAAAATTTACAACAGTATCAAGAAAATCAATTATAATCCCCTCCTATGAAATTATAATCCCTCCTATGAAAGAGTTGACAGAGTTTTTGTACCTTGGAGAGGTGATGATAATTTCTTTCCTAGCCATTTATAATGAAAAATCATATATACAGTTTCCATTTTGTAGAAAAAAAACAACTAGTTTAGTAAAACTCTTCATTCGTCAATTTGCCAAGCCAAATAATAAATGCAATCACTATTACTAACATGGAAATCAATCAGTGAAACAATTTCATGATGTAGGTTGTTCTTACGCTTAAGATACTCTCTCAGAAAAGCTACAACAAATCCAAAAATAAACACAAACTATTATTCATTTTACTCTATACAATATCAAGAAAACTAGGTAGAATAAACTATTATTCATTTTACTCTATACAATATCACCAGGTAGAATCTCCGTATTGATTTCATGCTCAGAACATTACATTACATTGAAAGCTAAAACCATGTTAAATACAATTACTACAGCCTAAAGAGTTGTGGATCACTTAGCGACATGCAACTATATTGCAGGGATTCTTTCAATGAGTTGACAACAAAGTAATAAACCAACTGAACTTTTTAAGAAACTTAAAACTTTAAAAAAAAACACCCACGATTTTATAGACAAAGAAGCATTGGATGAGAGAAACCTAATTTCTCAAAACCACCCAAATGTTTTAAGTGGTGTTCTTGTACATCCCTGCTATTCATAGAAAATGGGCATGAGTTCATTGAAGATTTCCCTAGGGTTAAGATTTCCCTAGGATTAAGAACCGGGACAGAAATATTTCACTCAGCATTACCTCAAAGTATTACATTATCTCACAATACTGAAGCATGTTCCGAGGTTCTGGGTTGTTGTAGAGATGTGATTGCAGTGCTATGTTATATATTTCTGATTAGACAGGATTATGGTGAGGTAATAAAATTTATAAATTGTTATAAAGTTGCTTCAAGCAATAAACAAAAACTGGATATAAACTCTACTCACCAAATAATTTAGTGTTATGATCTGAACTAAGAAAATTATTGAATTGTCTTTGACAGAGCTAATTGAAATGGTGATTTGGGTTACTAGCTAATAAATTAACCTTGTTGAATTGTCTTTGACAGAGCTAATTGAAATGGTGATTTGGGTTACTAGCTAATAAATTAACCTTGTTGAGCATCCAAGATTATTCTCAAATTCCAACTTAAGATCTTCAATCTTCCAGAGCCGCATGTCCTGAAATAAATATCCAAGCCAATTAGATGACAAGGATTTCATTTATGTGAGATTAAGGCAACAACTTGCAAGAATAAGCCTTGGGGTAATGGCCAGGGCAAGGACGAAAGTGTATTACTTCACTGATGACACATGAACATGCCCATTGTTTATTTTTTCCTTGCCTGTAATTGTACTTCCTCCATTCTAATGGATGGATCATGGAACAAAGCCACCATTCCATTTTTGGGAAATCATGCAGATAACTTCAAATTCATGGAGATTGTTCACAAATAGTTGTCACTAATCCAGCTGTCAATGGCCTGGACAATGAACATTTTCATGAAAATGATAGTGAGCTTGCTGGCACGCAGTTCTTCGCACATGGGTGACGAATAGTTAATATTGCAATTTGCACATCTCATCAGATTAGGCCTAGTGTGGCGTCAAAGCAAACCTTAAAATTGCATTCCTCTCTAACATTACTCAATAGTTAATGGTAATGGTTGCATTCGTCTCCAACTCCACTAAGTACAAACCAGTAGTTAATGGTAATGGTAGCTCAAGATTAAATTTGCACATATCATTCTTATGGGCAGAGTTGTAGATGGTCACTGAGAGAGTTACTCCTATTAAGTACTAGCCTATGGTAGCTGAGAGAGATACTACTATTAGGCAATAGGCTAGTAAGAAGTCGAATGCTGGAGCATTTATATAGCATTAAATTCCAATTGTATTGTGTACCGGTACCAAGCTCCCAACTCCCATGAAATAAAGCTATCATAGTTTCTTACAGTTTAGCTTTGAAATTAAACGTCAAAACGACGGGTTGCAGTTGTATAGGACACATCAAATCTGATGTTGAAAAATTTTCAGCCACCGTCAAATACATCCTAGAACTCAAAATACGTCCTACAGAACATCAAATAGTTTCTTACGGTTTAGCTTTGAAATTAAACATCAAAACTACGGGTTGCAGTTGTATAGAACACGTCAAATCTGATGTTTGAAAAATTTTCAGCCACCGTCAAATACGTCCTACAGAACATCAAATTCTAGACCTGCATACCATAATTTATTTCAAAATCAATATTATTGTTAAATATTTATTTTATTTAGTTCTTTTATTTTTTTAAATTGTTTCTTTTTTAGGTTTTATGTTATATTGTTACTGAAGGGAAAATAGCAAACAAATATATTATAGTTAAATTGTTTACTTTAAATTTTATTAAATTGACTGTTGCTTACTTATACCTTTAATTTACTTTAATAAATTATTAAATTTAAAGAAAAAAACAATTAATTTGGAAAACATGTTAACATGTTTAGAATCCTAAAAGCTATATGTATATTATTTTTTAGTTAGTTTAATAATATTGAAATTAACAAATTATTGTTAATTTTTTTTAGTTAGTTTAAAAACATTGAAATTAACAATTTATTGTTATTGAATTAAGGCTTCTGTGATCCATATCAAGTTTAAGAGAATTCTTTGGTGTAAATCACAAGATAAATCATTTGTCGACGCGTTCCGAACCAACTAGTGTGGTTCATCGTCAGGACAATTTTGTGCGACGGGCGGGCGATGGGCGACCGGGCGTGTGACGGTGCGACGGGCGGGTGCGACCAACCGAAGTGCGACGGGAGTGGGGAAGAAATGCGACGGGAGTGGAGAAGAGCGACTTGCGACACTTAGCAAATGAGCGTGGAGTGATGGAGACTTATACCCGATGGAGGGTGGGAGTTCATGTGGGTTGGCCGACGGCTTCATGGGCGTTTGTTGAAGCGTGAAAGCCATTGATAAGGGGGTTGGCTCGGCAAGCGACCACCCTTCAAGCAAGCGTATATATTGGAGCATTCAACCATTCATTCAACACACAATCAAACATCACAAATCTTCGTGGAGACAAGAAGGAAGTGCGCAGTTTTGAAGGAGTAATGCACATAGCTCATGCGCATCACTTGGTAAAGGTGCAGTTGGTATTTCTTGTGGACGGTTGAAGGTTGGCAAGGTGTGCCGGATGTTGGTTGCAGATTTGTGCAGGGCTTGAGGAGGAGTTCTTGGTGTCTCGGGTGAGCACCCTCCTACCGTGCAAGAGTGGCACGAATGTTGTAAAGGTTGTTTTTCCTTTGTTGTAAAATTGACTAAGTATTGGCTTGGAGTTTGCCAAGCATTACTTGTGAAGATTGTATTATTGAAAGACTGATATAATATATTGTCGGGCAGACTTGTTCGGGAGTTGCCCCTCCCCTTTTATATCGTGCAATTGTTGTGGATATGAATAAGTAATGGGTGTTCATTTGATATAACAGGATAACTAAAATATACTTGGTTGAGATCACCAAGCTTAGTACACGGTTGTTGAATTAGGCGTAGTCCGAGTGTGCACCAAGTATTGTTAAAAAGAAAGTGTTCGGTGGTGCCGCACCTCGCCGGCACGGTTGAAAGACCACCGTAGGCTTGGGAGCATGACAGTTGGTATCAGAGCTGATATCTGGGTTGATGAAGAAGTGTTGATCCCACCACACTATCGTGAGTTGGTATCAAAGCTAGTCTAAAGACTTGAAGGAGTCTTGCAAGACTGGGTTGAGCAGGTTGCTCGTAACGGTGAAGAGTCAAGAAGGATGTCTATCTTGCAGGAAATGGGTTTTGCAACCTTCAAGGAATTTAAAGGGAGTCTACTCGAAGAATCAAGGGAGGTTGAACAAAGGTTTGCAGAATGGGGCAAGAACTTGTTCAAAGCAAAGGATGCTCTTTGTGCCTTGATCAAGAAAGGGATTTCTGATGGGGATAGGGATGAAGCCTATCGACTTGCAAAGGAAGTGGATTTGTTTGAAGCAGAGCTCAAGGAATTGGAGATAAGGCAGGAATTGATTCGAAAGAAGCGGGAATGGCTAACTCTTGAGGAGAAGCATTCCATAGCTTTGACTCATAAGGAGAAAGCTGCAAAATGCGATGATAAGAAAGAGGAAGCTGTGATAGTTGAAGATGTTGCAGACATGACCATGATGGAGGATGAGCTTGAGATTGATCAAGTTCGACCAGGATCGTGCAGTTTGCAAACATGTATGGATGAGGGTACTCTCATGGAGGAACCTCATGATGGTGATTATGTAAGTACTATTGATACTTGTGTTTCACTTGAGCATTTGGTAGATGGATCGTGTGCAGGGAAGGGCAAAGTCAGTTTGCCGATGCTAGGGAGCATCTTACCATGGATGTTTATGATGAGACCTTGTATGGAGAAACAAGGATTGTTGAGTGTTGCAGAACTTGTTGGGGTTGTTTGTGACTTTATGGTAGAAGGTACAAAGGCCCGTGACAAGGGTGGAACTTGATGATCGTTGTGGATGAATGGGTCATGCTTTAGCCACATGGCTAAGTGCCCAGCATGACTCATGGACAGATTGGAGGGCACACTCTTGAGTGGACTTCTCATGGCCGAGACCAAGAGCAAGTCTTTGTGGACACTTTTGGGGAGGAGCTATGATGGAGAGACTCATGTGATGATGATATGGTTGGGTGACCGAGTTCACTAGACCAAAGATTGCAACTTGGGTGAGGATGACCGATTGTTGTGATGGGTCTACTTGGTTGGACTACATGGCAACTTAGTCATGGACATCAGGTTGGAGACATGAAGCATAGCAGTCTTATGCAGGGACATTATGTGGGAGCACTTGTAGATGTGTCACTTATGGGCATCCAATGAGGAGTGCGAAGGCAGGGATGTTGTGCAGATGGATTTGCTAGTGTGACATGGAGATGTTTTACTTATGAGCTGATGGAGAGGTTGTGCACTCTTGTACAACAAGGCCATGGACTTGGATGGAGTTGTGAGCACACTATGGGGCATTCTTACTACATGGTGAGCTGAGGCATCTTGCAGAGACCTTCGGGCCGAGACTTGTATGCTTGCTAGAGTGTTGGTTGGGGATGACTTATAGAGCTCATGATGACATGAGAGTGTTGTGACTTTTGGGGACTTCATATATGGTGGACTTAGAGGATCTGATGCATTGAGGAGCTGAGGTCAGGGACTTTGATGCAGGTGCATACTTTCAAGTACATGCATGGGTGTGACTTGAAAGAGTGACTTGATGTGGAGGATCGATATGAGACACTTTGGAGTGATGGAGTTACAATGGTGATGATGCCTTGGTGGAAACACTTGGGCATGGGTTGAGCCAAGACTCAACTACTTTTACATATGGGAGCTGATTGATCTATGATCATGGGCAGCACATGGATAGATGAGGCAGGTGTATACTTGTTTCTACGGTAGACTTGAGGGATGACACATTGCAGATGTGATGGAGGTAGCTTCATGGACATGGATGTGGCACACCGAGAGTTGGAAATTGAGAAGATGGTCTCTTCATATTGAGGAGGCACACATATGGATGATGTTGGGATTGATGTGTTTGATTTCATGCAACACATTGACACCAAACATCATGGACATGTTGTAGATGAGATGAGGACTACTTCATGGACCTGAGCATGGTTTGCTTATATGGATGGATTCTTGATCGAGTTCACGATGTGACAGGATGTTTTGAGAAACAATTGATGGTAGCATGAGGGTGTGCATTCTCATGGGTTGAGCGTGACGGTTGGATTAGCTACCCAACTAGTTCAGACATGGGGGCTATAGCATGTACAAGATGTGTTAGCATTGTGTTGGAGTATCATGGCAGCAGTTCACATGAGGACGACAATGATGAGGTCAACACGATATGTTGCAGTGGGCATGTAGCTTGAGATGGAGGGGCCAGCCTTCCATGATGGAGAGCAGCATGTGGGAATTGTGACATGATGGTTGATGGTCATGGATTGAGATGACTTCTGATTGTTAAGATGAGATGTTGGCACATGGTTGAGGTGTGTGTTAACACTTGTTGATGTATCATGGGTAGTTATGCACATGGTGATTGATGCACATGGTGGAGTTGACACATTGTTGCGATGGACATGTAGCTTGAGTTGGAGGGACCAGCCTTCCATGATGGAGAGCAGCATGAGGAGATTGTGACAAAGTGGTCGATGATCATGGACATCTGATATATGACATATTGATGGGATGTATACATTGGTATGGATTATCTTGGTAGCAGTTGGTTGCTGAAATGAGACATGGTGGATATGGAGTCCTACATATGTTGCAAGGATGTTTGCCATATGTGAGGAGAGATTGTAGAAATTTTGAATAATTTAACACATATTCAATGGAGATTATCCTGATCATGTACTATTGCGGAAAACATACACAATACATAAGCTCCTCTACGTTGATCATCAATATAGCAGCATCAATAACAATACAACATCAAGAGCATTCACACATTAACACAGTATGTATCCCGGGGAAAGCATCTCGCTAAAAACCCCAACTATCTGTATATTAATGATTGAGTCATTTAACATTACAAAGTACAATGCTTATCACAAGCAATCCAGTACCAGCTCCACCTGTTACACACAATACAGCTCAGATCTGAATCAATCACAGGTTCAAATCTCTTTCGCTGCCATGCCTGCCTCCTCTGCTCAATACCTGCATGAGAATGATGATAATGCCAAGGCAGCCACGTCTTTCCTTGGCTAAATCACGTGAGAACATGCTACAATGTGGGCAAACTCATTGGCATACTCAATCCCCTGATTTGTGCAAGATCTGGTGCACAACTATAGTCACAACTGATAGCAATCTGATTCTCTAACACCTGTCCCTGCTGAACTGAACATGCACTGACATGCAACTGAGTTAACTGATGTATTCATTAGTTGTATTATGAGTTAATAACTTGTGAATTAATTATAACTAATTCACCCAACTCATCTCTAGTCTATTCGCCTATTAGACTAAATACAACCAGTTTAACAAAGCTAAACTGAACACAACTCCATCAACTGCACCTCCAGTCCACTAAACTCAACTCACTTGAGTTCTAACTGAAGTCATGCATGCAAATATTCAACTAACCCATAAGAACCACGTATTTCCTTCATGCAATTGCATGTGCCACATCGGTAGCTCGAACTGAAGTGCTCCAAGAGAATAAGATTAAGTTTATAGTCCAAATATTATTGTGAGATAATAATATTTGACTTTTCTATTTTTGACAGCCAATCTAAAAATAGACTTGATCACTCACACTGTGATCATTCACACTTTCATCAAAAATAGAAGTGCATCTATTTTTCCAACTTGATCAATCATCCATAAACAACAACCTGCAATCATAGACATGATCCATATGTCTAAAAATAGACATAGTCTAAAAATAGACTTGCACCAAAAATAGCCTGCGGGCCCACTTAGTGAAGGCGACTCCTTTCCACTAAGCTCCATCATCTTGTTGCATTCTCAACAAGCATTTCTTGTTGCACACTTTTCAACATCATTGCAGGAAGTAAGAAAGATCAAAGATATTATGCAGGATTTCATGATAGCCTCGGGCACTCAAATCAATAATGAGAAATATAGTGTTTTTTCTTTAACACCCCTCTGAATATCCGAACCTTTATTGCTAGGGTGCTTGGATTTGGGATCGACTCATTACCCACCAAATATCTGGGGATGCCCCTGGTATTTAAATCCTTAAATACATCTTGCTGGCAAGGCATTACTCAAAATATTCAATCAAGGCTTAACATTTGGGCTTTCATACTTCTCAATATAGAAGGTAGAACTATATCTCTTAAGGTTGCCCCTCATGAAGCTAGAATCTTATCTAACCTTAATTCCCCCCCCCTATGATTGTTCCAAGTTCATGGAAGCTTCTTGTTTCACCTGTAATATCTCCTCTCCAGTTCTCTACGCCTCCAAAATATTTTATAAAGTTAAGCTTTATTGATGCCTCTAAAGCTAACCCGAGGATGGTCGGATATGGAGGCCTCTTCTGCAACTCATTTAAGAAGATGAGACTTATTTATGTGGCTCAGTGTGGCTATGCAACTAATAATGAGGCTGAATTTAACATTGTTAAACGAGGCCTCCAACTCATCATCATATTAGGATACAAAAAATCGAAGGAGACTCAAAGATGGTGATAAACATCATCAAAAGGTTGAATCTGGGTGTAATATGGGAAAAAGGCAACCACAGTTGGTGCACTGCTAAACTAGTGTAGGAAGTAGGAAAGCTCCTTCCCACCTTCAATTACATCCTCTCTTCCCATGTGTGAAGAGAAGGAATAAAGCTACCGACTTTCTAGCAAATTGGGGTTGCTCCCATGTAGGCAAATCCATTGAAATGGCTTGGCCAACCCCCACTCTAGATGCTAAGCTGCAACCCTTAAGAGAAATTCTAGAGTAGGATAAGAGAGACAATCAACAATTTCACCACGAGACAAATCCATACCCCCAATCGAGGTGCCAACAGGAAAATCTCAATCAAATCAATCTATAATGGGAGGTACGCAAATCCCAAGGGGCCGCTATGACAACCTCCACTTGCACGAAGCACATGGAGGGGTAGTGGATTGCATGCTAGCATTCAATGCAAGGTTGGAAGGTGTTGATAACAAGAAAATGAGGCAAGCTCCCGATTTCCCGACATTGAAATTGGTGATTACTCAGTCTGTGTCGTGTTTTGGCATTGTAGTGAAGTTGAGAAATTCAGAAAGCCACTAAGGAACTCTATAGTGGTCGTTTGAAGGGGTCAGGTCCTCCACGATTATTTATAAAAACATCATATTGTTTTAGGGGACTGTCACTGGGAGATGCAACAATCAAAGTAGATAAATGAAAAGAGGGAGGTTGAGAAGGGAAATGTCTTTCAATTTTGCTTGGTGCATCCCACAGATATACATTGTGCCAAAGGGTTACCGAGCGAGTTGCAAGATCGCAGGTTTGTGGTTGATGAGAATTGTGAATGACAAGAACATGTGCATTTTAAGATGGAAAATTAATGTTTGGTCCCAGCGTAGTCTTCATGAAAAGAAAAATACTGGCAAATCTTCCTCCCTAATCTTCATGTCTATTGTTGTTAATCTTATTTATAACTGTTTTCTGAAAGAAAAAAATTACCATATTCCAGGAAAAAAAATCTATGGTCTAGTTGAATTTGTAGCACGAATATGCAACGCCCATCTTCTCATCATTACAAGGGAATTTCTATGTCTAGGATAATATGACGCCACGGGCCACTACTATCTCTTCGACTGTGTATCATTGAAAATCGATTGACTAGGTATCCATTGTCTCTTCGATTGTATATCCTTAAAAATTGATTTGACTAGGTGGAAATATGTGCTAATTGGAAATGTGAGTTGTGGAGTTTGTATAAAAGGATTTTCAATAATAAAGGATTTTCATGATGTTGAAATTATATATATATATATTTATTTATTTATCTTAAATTTTTTTTTTTATAATGTTTTGGTGGGACTAGATTACTATCATGTTCAACATATTATTTTGATGGTGTGGGAAATTGAATGGTGACTTCATATCAAAAAGTGCCTTAACAAATCACTTGATCACTGTCTATCTAAGAACCCATAGACATTTGAAAATTTCTTTTTAGATAATTAATTATTAATTTTTTTATATTAAATTCTTAAATTAAAGTGAGAAAAAAACAAATAGATGAACCAAATTATTTCAATTCAAATTAGTGATTTTAAGAAATCTTTATTAAATTTTTAATAGAATTGTCTTGAAAATATAACTATAAATAAAAAAATTTAGAAATTATAATTATAATTTTTATTAATATTCAAATAAAAAATAATTTAAATATTAATTTTAGATATTTTAACTTATAATTATAGAGTCACCAACTAGAAACCAAAATCAAATGTATATTAATTGATTTCAAAGAATGATGTACAATGAGTACATATAAATACATACGAGAAATTGTTGAATCAATTTTCGGACCTTCATGGACTCTAATAACGAATCACCCTAAAAAAAGCCTAATCCCAAGGATTATTTGTCTAACATTCTCCCCTTAATCCAAAGGGATGTATCAAAGTCCGAGAATGAGAGCTAAAAATAAAAAATGCATCTCAATCAAGAGTTGAATGTCTGTAAAAAATGATTTTTTTAGGATAACCACAAACCAAAGATGGTGGTTTTTAAGAAAAAACCACAAATGATACCCATGTCTAGAACATTCATAGTAGTTCTCAGATGAATCAAAACAACATGCCAAAAGCTTGCAATCATGCTCATTCTCATAGAACATAAATAAAAAATTTATGTCAATAACTCTGAATCTAAACTTCAACTCTAGATTGTAGCAGCAAAATTCTGATCTTTTTCTCAGGATTGCTTGAAAAATCTTCGAACCTATAGTATACCATCAATGATTCCCCTCTTATAGGATAGAGGGTGAGAAATATTCTTCATCACTAAGAAGTTGGCCAACACTTTTGAACATATCTTGTAGTATGATCTATAAATCTTCTTCATTGTTTTCCACTAATCCCAAGAAGAAATCCATCCGAAATGTAGTTTCTCTCTTGCAATAGTCTTTTTTCTGGAACATCTCTTTGAATGGCGATTTTAATTTTCACAACGTTCATAGAGGTGAATATCAAAACATTGATATTTCAAATGTCCAACTCTACTACACTATTGACATTGATAAATCTATCATGGAACAACACCATCCAGAAATCCAACACTGCAAAATTGCATAGATTTAGAAAAATCAAGAATATGAATAGATACATCGAGGAAATTATATCCCAAACCATTTTTATGTTTATTATGAGTAATCTCTTCCCATAGTCTTATAACAATTTTCACATCACAACTTTTATCTACATCTAATTTTCTCCTAAGATGACTGCATTACCCTGATCATTCTCTGACGAATGATCAGGCTCAAACAAACTATTGTTCGGAACAAGAACATGTTCAAAATTCTTCCTTTGTAATTCATGTAGTTCATCCTGCTGGAATTGAGATTCGAGTTGCAAAATCTTGATCTTCCCTTGCACATTTTTCAAACAAGTTTACACGTTAGAAAGGATGTCCTCATTGATTTGGACACTGCTATGAACAATATAGGACATTAGACTACTTAACAACTCTAACAAATCAATGACTCTTGTCATTTTCTCCAGCTTCCTATAAGATAATACTTGTAATCAACTTTCAAAAAGGTTTCGGATACCACCGAAAATGCACCTAATACAAATGAATTTACATTAATATTACTAGGTGTCACGTTCAACCGAAAATGAACTTATTTACAACATAATTTCAACAAAATATTATCATATTGCTACAAAGAAAATGCCTTCTTCCTGCTTCCCAAACATTGTAGTGAGTATCACAACCTCCAAAATTAACTTCCTTTTTGTCTTGTAAAAATTTTCAAGCACAAGTATTTGAACATGTGACATTTAACACAACATGTAATTGTATGAGCTTTGCTAACCACACTAGCTTCTTTACAAGTTCAATTTCATTATGCATTCATGCATCCCAAATACTCCAATTTTATAAACACTCAAACCACTCTTGATAATTCTCCTTTCCGCTAAACACAACTCCAACTATTGAAACCATTGAATTCATAATTGTTTTTCAAACAACTAAATTCTTCCAACAAATCCTTTTCAAATATGTGAAGTAGTCCTCTAAAAGAAAATATAAATCTCTTTCTCCTTTTGTTTTAAATAAAATTTGCGTTGGTGATTTCATGGTGGGCTTCAAAAATATTCTAATAGAGAATTAAGGATCGAATCTCATTGTTGCCCTTTTTCTTTTTCTCTTCAAATTTTAAAACTTACTTCAAATCAAAATAAAAGCAAACTTGGAATATTTCCACCACTTTTAACTCCAAGTTAATTAATTTTAGAATTAGCCACTTTTAATTTTTACTTTCCCATTTAACCTTTTTCTCTTTCTTAAATATAATTGATAAAATAAATCAGAAATATTTTCTTTAATCACAATTTGATATAGTTTTCATTCACTTAATACTCACTAACTTTTCTCCTATTAGATTTCATGTTTCTTTGATTCTTTCTCTATTTATTTTCACCTATCTGACTCTGTTTCTTTCTCTATTCACTTTAACCTTTCTCACTCTGCCTCTTTCTTTGTTCACTTTGAACTTTCTGGCTTTCCCTACTTCCACACAAAGATGTTGTTTCTGGAAGTAATATAAAATATATAGGAAATGTATTCACCTTACTTGTTGTCTCATACTCTGGAAAACGTCTCCATATTCATTTATTTTTTATAAATCTTTGTCAAAAAAAATTGTAAATCTCCTTTTAGTTTAACTTTCATGAACCTTGAAACATTCTCTACTTTCCAATAATATCTAGATGAAGTTAAAATTCCAAATACGGAAAAACATATTCCACTAAAACTTAATTAATACTTCTAAAAAAAGCTTCAAAGCTTCGCTAATATTCAATGTTATTTATTCACTGTCGATTGTGCCAACATTAGGAGTTACTGGTGGTTAATCAATTTTACCTTAGTTTCTTTTAACTTGGTTTCCAACACTCCCGCAATCTTTACCTCAGTTTGACAATGAATTTGAGACCCCGGTTTCAAAACAAACAGTGAGACAACAATGTAGTCCACCAAAAAAGGAGGAGTGCTCATGAATGGCACAAAACTAGTGGCTCAATTCAATCAATAGGTGGATGAACTACCTTCTTTGATACCACTATAGACACACAAACTAGAAACCAAACTCATGTATATTAATTGATTTCAATGAATGATGTAAAATGTGTACATATAAATACATACAAGAAACCATTGAATCAGTTTTTGGGTCTTCTTCCACTCTAATAACCACTCACCCTAACATAAACCTAAACCTAATCCCAAGGATTAGTTGTCTAACAAGAATACATATTGGCGATTATGTGGAAATATATTTATATCGTTTCATTTTCTAATTCTATGTTTTTTATTGTTTTTTAGGTAATGTGAGTTTTAAATTTGTAGGTTTAATCACCACTACTTAGGGACATCTAGGTTGAGTGATTGAAGACTTCCACAGTTCATCATATTGTTTGATGCTTCTAGATTCACTGTGTAATGTGGTTGATCTGTCAAATGTTTTGGATGGTGACTCCATCCATCATCATCTAACCAAATAGAGCATTGTGATGGATGGAATCACCATCTAAAACATTGGACGGATTGACCACATTACACAATGAATCTGGAAGCATCAAACAAAAGGCATCTGAGTTGTTAAAATCACCAAGGGATTGCACTGGGCTTGGACGAAACCAACCCTTAGCATGGTTAGATTTTTGCAGGTGACATTTAGAACTAGTGTTCATTTCACCAAAAATTATCTTAGCAAAACACCCTAGCACCATCTGCATCCCTTGTGGGAAATTTTCTAATTCTATATTAATAATACAATTTTATCAAATTTCCTGGATGCGAGTGCTTGTAATGGACATTAATATGATGGGACAGGGTTGGGGTGAGGCAGATCGCCACCTACCCGATCAGTACAAGAAGTTAAATAATTGTATGGCATCTGGCGCAAGGCATGAGCGCAAAGATCGAAATATAGCACTTCAATCCAGACGTTTCGGCTCACACATCAGGTGTAGCATTATGGTTTCTACCTCCACGCGCACCAGCCAACATCAAAAGGTGAGATCCATCAATGCGAAAGTAATGGGAGGAGCCTCCCGAGGCATGACAAAGAATGATAAGGTCAGGGGAGGTCATGGGGAGGCGACAACATTACTGTCACCTCCAGTTTCACTTCGGACTTCATCGCCTGAGGGGATTCAGGTTTCTCTGACGCCCATCTCAGCCCTCTTGGCGAAGCAAAATCTGTTTCTCTTCGTGTTTCTTCTCGGTGTTCTGTGTTGTTGCTTTAATGTCCTTATCTGAGTGATTCATCTCCTTTTCTAGTTGCTGGTTTCTGATACAGGTAGGGATTTCTCTGAGCTAAGATTGGCTCTCCTGGAGAAAGGGTTTAAGCTTAGCAAAGGTTGTTCAATCAGCAGGCAAAGCTGCTGCCACCCATCAATGCATGCTATTGTGCTGCATTCCTAGACCTCTACGGTTGCTATATTCCAGACGTCTCGTTTACAACCAAGGATGGGCTGCCGTAGAGGCCAGCCGAGGCAAGCACCCACCAGTTCGTCTTCTAGTGAATTGTCAGTGGGATGTGGCCCGTTCACCCGAAGCAGGAGAGGGCGATCCCGCACCACCAGTTCCCGCCACGGGCTTGTCCCTACTTCTGGTTCTTCCATCTTCACCTTTGATAGCACTCTGAATAGACCCAGGATAACTGCTTATTTCATGGTGGTCTTCCATGAAGAAAGTCAAGCCGAAGATGCAAATACTCATCCTGGGGGTTCGGGGGAAATCTCGGCTCCTTCTTCTTCCCTCCAACTAAATGTCAAAAATGCTCCCCGACAGGCAACAAATGATTAGACATGCAGAGCACAGGATGTGATGATGGCTGACCCGGGTCCCTCTATTCACAATGTGACACAAGCAGGGGATTTGCCAAATTTTGGATGGTGTCGTATCATAGAAGAGCCTCCTGATGACTAGCTCGTCCACCCAAGCCTCTTCTTCTTCCAATGCGCCCTTCACCACTGTGCATGATTGTAAGGCAAATAGTTTTTGGGTTCTCTCGTGTTTCTTAGTTTTTTGGGTAATTTTGCATTGTCATATGTATCTCAGCTCGGTCCCCTGCGAGGGTCCTAAAAACAGACAATTTTTACACATGCTTTTTTGGATAGTTCTGCCTCGTGCCAGTGCAGAGATCTTGACTTCAGTCATGCTGTAAATGTACCTTTACCTTGTTAATAGAAATAGTCTTATGTAGGAAAAAATACAATTTTATCAAATTAATCAATTAAGTAATAATATATTTTTAAAAATATTACTTTATATTTATCCTTAAACATAATTTAAATAAAATTATTATTTATTTAGTTAATTAAAAAAATATTTATAATTTTCAATTAAATTTATTCAACATAGATAATTAGAAGAAATATTATTAAACTTTTCCACCTATAACATGCTCGACTCGTAAATATATATCTATATATATATATATATTACTCATATATATATAAGCTAAATGGTATACATGTAATATATATAAATTTCCAATAATATATAAAGTAAAATACACAAAATATATAATACGCATAAAAATATAAAAATACGGAATAATATATGATGATGACGATGATAGTGGTTAATGTCCACTGAGAGCAAATTGGTCTACTAGACTTATAATTTTCTTAGTTTTTAATTGTCTAGCTCCTCCTCTTTCTTAGCGAGATTGGTGTTGTAGCTTTCTCTTTTTTCTCTACTGTCTTCCAACTTCCCTTATCTTGCATCTCCTTCATAAATAACTAACCTAAATAATACTCATTTAAATGTATATATTGCGCTGATTTTGAATTTTGTTGTTCATTTCTTAAAACCCAATATATATAGTAGACATGTAATATATATAAATTTATATACAAAATAATATATAAATAACTAACCTTAATAATACTCACGAAAATATATGTATATAGTGGTGATCTTGAATCTGATTATTCATCTCTTAAAATTCAAAAAATATATATAACTACATAGTACAAATGTAATATATATAAATTTCCAACCATATATACAGAGTAAAATATACAAAATAAATAATATAATAGTGAGAGTGTACAATCTCACCTATCTTCATTATCAATTTTCAACCATATATCGAAAGTATAATATACAAACTAAATAGTAGGCATATGATATATTCACAATACCGCCTATCTCCTGATTCACTTAAACCCTATAACTATTTTTTAAGAAAGTTGTGAAATTATATGTCACTTATACGTGAAGACTGTTGGAGCAAACAATGCGCAACGGAAATTAAAAGACAAACACAACATATAAAATCATACAAAGATAACACAGGAATTTAACGTGGTTCACCTAACCAATCTAGGCTACATCCACCAAACAGAGGCATCGACAATCTTATTATTAAACAAGAGATTACAATAATTTATTTCCTCACACACTCTCTGCTATTTAATATCCTGTATGGGCATATATTTTTATAGCTAAGAGAATAAAAATGACTCATAAATTCTCTCACAATAAATATAGGATGCATTAACTCCTCAACAAAATGGAGCTAATATAGCAACAAATCCTATTGTTGTCACCTACATGAGATTATTGCCCAATTTAATAAAACCGAAAATCTCAATAATCTGCACCTTGACAACAATTAGCCTGATACCCTGTTTCTTGATTATTTTTATCTTTTCTGCAAGCCAAGAGAAGTCAAACACCAATGTAGCTTCTTTAACAAAACTGGTTTCGTGAACATGTCTGCACAGTTCTCCTTTGTATGCACGTTTTCAAGAGAGACTCCCCTTTCAGTGATAGCCTATCTTACAAAATGGTACTTTATTGGTATATGCTTTGATTTACTATGATAGGCTGGATTCTTAGCCAAATGTATTGCACTTTGACTATCACAAAATAACTTGATGTTGTCTTGTAACCTACCAAACTCACCAAACAAACCTTTCAACCAAATTGCTTCTTTGCAAGCATGAGAAGCAACTATGATTCTACTTCAGTGGTGGATAAAGAAACAATGTTCTGTAGCTTTGACATCCAGCTAATAGCTCCACCTACAAGAGTAAAGACATACCCTGATGTTGACCTTCTCTTATCCAAATCACCTGCAAAATCGGAATCAACATATCTGCAAACAAATTCACTACTCTTGTTATAAGTGATACAATAATCACTTGTGCCTCTCAAATACAGAAGAACCAATTTTACTACTGACCAGTGTTCTTTACCTGGATTTTCCATATACCTGTTGACAACCCAAACTGCATGTGAAATATCTGGTCGAGTACAAACCATCGCATACATCAAACAACCTACTATAATGGCATACGGAATTCGAGACATATATTCCTTTTCTTCATCTGTATTAGGACATAAAACAGAAGAAAGCTTAAAATGGGAAGCTAAATGGACTGACACAGGCTTCACATTGTTCATACCAAACCTCAAGAGTATTTTCTCAATATACTTTTGTTGTGATAGCCGCAGCTTACCATTGCTCCTGTCTCTGAAAATCTCCATGGCCAAAATCTGTCTTGCTGCTCCTAAATCTTTCATATCAAATGTCCTTGACATATGAGCCTTTAACCTGTTGATATCTACTATGCTTTTGCTTGCTAAAATCATATCGTCAACATACAACACTAAGATAATGAACATACCATTACTTAATTGCTTAAAGTAAAAAAAATTATCATATTCACTTCTTATATAATTTTGACTCAACGTGAAAGAATCAAATCTCTTGTACCACCGTCGAGGCGGCTGCTTCAGACCATACAATGATTTCTTGAGCCTGTAGACAAATCTCTTGTTGCGATGTTGAACAAACCCTTCCGGTTGTTCCATGTAAATTTCTTCATCTAAATCTCCATGTAAAAATGCAGTCTTAACATCTAGTTGTTGTAATTCTAAATCAAGTAAAGCGACTAATGCTAATACAATTCGAATTGAAACTATTTTAACAACTGGTGAAAATATCTCATGAAAGTCAATGCCTACTTTCTAAGAAAACCCTTTTGCGACTAGCCTTGCTTTGTACCTATCCTCTGTATCATCCACACCCCATTTCAATTTGAAAACCCATTTACATCCCACAGTTTTCCTATCTTTAGGAAGTTCAAACAGATCCCATGTGCCATTCTTACCTAAGGCCATCATTTCATCCTTCATAGCTACTTTCCACTTTTCACTTTTCGAACCTTCTATAGCTTCCTGATAGCACAAAGGTTCATCATCGTTAGTGGTAAATGCAACTGAAGTAACATAATCATCATACCTTTTAGAAGGACGTTTCATTCTTGTAGAACTCCTTAAATATGTTTCTCGTACTTCCACAATTGGCTGATTACCATCTGTAGGAACTTCTTCATGATCAGCATTTGAGACATGGTCATGATCTACATTTGAACCTTGTTCATGATCTGTATCTGAAACTTGTTCATGACTTGCATCTGAACTATGTTCATTTTGACTATCATTGGAAGTGGTTTCAAATTGAATGTGTTGAAAGTTAGATACATTATCTTGTTTCAATTTATTATCTACATCTAACTGTACAAGAGAGGATTCATTAAACTTTACATCTTTGTTGATGATGATCTTGTGAGTAGTAGGATCCCAAAATCTGTATCGCTTTGTTCCATCACCATATGCAACAAATATATACCCTTTTTATTTTGGATCTAATTTAGATCGTTGATGTTTTGGCACTAGAGCATATGCATCACAACCAAAAACTCTTAGCTTAGAATAATCACAAGGGTAACCTTTCATTACCTCTTGAGGAATCTTGCATCCTATCACCATTGATGGTGATCGATTTATCACCTAACACGCTATAGCCACTGCTTCTGTCCATAATTCCTTCTGCAAATTGGTGTTACTCAACATACTCCTTGCTCTCTCTAAAAGATTCCTATTCATGCGTTCAGCAACTCCATTTGGATGAGGAGTATAAAAAATGGTCTTATGTCTCTCGATCCCAACGTCCTTGCAATAATTTTCAAACTCCTTGGAAGTAAACTCACCACCATTGTCAGTTCTTAAACATTTTATGGTTCTACCAGTGATGTTTTCTACCAATGCTCTAAACTGTTTGAAAACTATAAATACATCAAACTTCCTTTTTAACATGTAGACCCACACTTTCCTAGAGAAATCATCAATAAAAGATACAAAATATGACGAGCCTCCATATGACGTTGTAGGGGATGGACCCCAAACATCAGAATGGATATAATCAAGGATTCCTTTACTAGTATGTTTGCCAGTTTTAAACTTCTGCTTACTTTGTTTCCCAAACAGACAATGTTTGCATAAATCTAACTTACCAGACTTTAGATTAGGAAGTAACTTATGATCAGACAAAATCTTTAAACCTCTTTCGCTCATATGGCCCAACCTTTGATGCCATAAACGAATAGAACTACTGTCATTTTCAGACACTGTAGAAACATGATCTGACTATGTTCTTCCTTCTAACTGAAATAGATTTCCAACCTTCTTAGCTTTCATTACTAGTAAAATACCCTTGTAATTTTTCATTACTCCACCTTGAATAACAGTTTTATATCCATTTGTGTCAAGTGCTCCTAGTGAAATTAGATTTTTCCTCAATTCCGGTACATGTCTTACATCAGTCAAAATTTTTGTTGTCCCATCAAACATTTGTAGCTGAATGCTTCCAATTCCCACAATGTTACATGTGACATCATTACCCATGTAAACGACTCCATCATTAATTGATTTATATGTTTTAAACCATTCTCTATGAATGCACATGTGATTTGATGCACCAGAATCTAACAACCAATGTTGATCATGATTAGACAAATTAACTGATAACACTTCATCACTCATACCTGAACCGGATGCCGAACCTGTATCTGTCGTCTTTGCTTTTTTCTTCTCAGTTGAGGAGTCTTCTTTAGAAGTTTGTTGTCGCTTCCCACAGTCCTTATTCAAATGTCCCGATTTGCCACAAAACCAACACTTTACCTTACTCTTCTTCCCTTTCGACTTTGAACGTGAGTTGTTGTGCCTACTGAAGTGTCTTTCTTTAGAATGACCTCTGACCATCATTGTTTTTGATGTAGAGGTTTCTAAATTTGAACTTCTCCTTGTTTCTTCAGATAATAAAGATGCAAATACATCATCAAACTCAAGGGTTTCTGATGAACTAAGACTTATAGAAGTAACAAAATGATCCCATGACTCGGGAAAGGAGCATAATAAAGTAATAACTTTATCTTCTGATTCAAATGTTACTTCTATACTTTCTAATTGCACCAGGAGAGTATTAAAAGTATTCAAATGATCAGTGATCGATGTACCTTCCTTCATTCGCAAACTGTACAACTGTCGCTTCAGGAGAATCCTATTGGTTAAGGATTTTGTCATGTACAACTTCTCAAGCTTTGTCCACAAACCAACAGCCATTTTCTTCGACACGATGCTAAACAAAACATCATCCGCCAAACACAGTCGAATAGCACTCAATGCTCTTTCATCCAATTCGGTCCACTCATCATCTGTCATGTTGTAAGGTTTTTTGGATTTTCCCATCAACGTCTTCACCACACCTTGTTGCACAAGCAGATTGTATATCTTCACCTTCCAGATCTCGAAGTTGTTTTTGCCATTGAACTTCTCGATCTCAAAATGATCACTTTGATTTTTTTCCATATTGTATCAACCAAACAATCTCCAATTCCAACTTGTTAATAAATCAAATTAATATTTAACAAAAAATGCCTTCGCATTCTACTATACTGCCTTTATCTTATCATACAATCCCTCTGTTGTACAAACTGCAGATTACAAATAAAAAATAAATAACAAAATTGTAGTTTTACCAAAAGCGATCCTTGATTGGCACGCCGAAAGGGTCTTATCGACCTTCACAACAATAGATTTGCGCCAAAAGCAAAATCGGTTAGAGTAACAAGATTGGCGCGCTTAAACCTGTCAGATCCGTGCCAATTGGGATACTGGCGCTCTAGCGCAAGTATTAAACTCGGATCCATGCCAATTGGCGTGCCTATTCCGAGATAAAACGCGCCAGCCCGTTCACTGTCTAAAATTGGCACAACCGTCTCGCCCGAAACCGCGCCAATCGCCAAAACTCCACCTTTAGTAGCTCTGTCACACGCACCCACTCCTCTACACACTTTGATACCAATTATTGGAGCAAACAGTGTGCAGCGGAAATTAAAGGACAAACACAGCATATAAAGTCATACAAAGATAACGCAGGAATTTAACGTGGTTCAACCAGCGAATCTAGGCTACATCCACCAAACAAAGGCATCGACAATCTTATTATTAAAAAGGAGATTACAATAATTTATTTCCTCACACACTCTCTGCTATTTAATATCATGTACGAGCATATATTTTTATAGTTAAGGGAATAAAAATGACTTATAAATTCTCTCACAACAAATATAGGATGCATTAACTCCTCCTCAACAAAATGGAGCTAATATAGCAAAAAATCCTATTGTTGTCACCTACATGAGATTTTTGCCCAATTTAATAAAGCCAAAAATCTCAACAAAGATGGAAAAGAAAAAAGCCATAATAATACCAGCTTTCAACTAACAGTGTGTTTTTAAAAGCATTGTTGAAAACGTCGAGAAAAATTGAATGATTCTCCTATAGGAGTGATCGAATAATTAGAGTTCACAATGCGATACAACCACAATGTGAGAATCTATTGTACGTTCTCAAAACCTGAATAACATTCATTACTTTCAAATAGTCCCCATTAACAATTCCACATATCGTCACGCTAATTATTCCAAATTGGGCGGACAACCCTAAAGTATGTACTAATAATTTGTATTGAACTCACCATCCTAATCTATGTACAATCTAGATTTTCTTAGAGCCGAGAACATAATTTTTATTCTGAAAATGGAAGGTCATCATCCACTAATATCATCGAGTTAATAATTCCGAACTGGACATGCACATTGGCGTACATCTTTATCTATATATGGAGAATATTGAGTACGCCCATTGAGATTGCAGAAGTATAATCTTCATTATTGATTAGAACGGTAATATGCGAAGACATTCAAAATCTGCTAATATATTTGATTCATTATAACTTCACGTGATGAAGAGTCAAATTTTTTCGGTCATTAGTGAGTTGCCAGCTTTATTTATTATTTTATCGATTTATAAATGAGTTGAGTAATATATATTTATGGGTAGATTAAAACAAATACATTATCTACCAGTTAGCATATACTATTCCACTTAGTTATAACTCAATAATATAGTAAATAAAGCTTTCCTTATAGGTTAACATATACTACACCACTTATTTATAGCTCAATAACATGGTAAATTATGCTTTCCTTACCAATTAGCATATAGTACCCCACTTATTTATAACTCAATAACATGGTAAATAAAGCTTTCTTTGGGGAGAGTGGTTTCTCTGTCTTTTACACCCACACCGCCACATTATTAGAAAGTCAAATATTGTTACCCTAATCTGTATCACATATGAACTTGTACAGTGATGTGTGGTTTGATGGTAAGTCTACTTGGGTGAAGCCTAGGAGACCGCAGTTCAAATCTCATTAAGTATAATGACCTACTATGGTGGTAGCTAAAGGAGCAGATTCCCCAATCCCATCTTGACGACACATGAGTCTAGCTCTTGCTAAAACCATAACATCTTAGTATACCCTGGGGAGAATCCTTGGTCTCCCATAGATTAGGACTGGTAATAATATATGGCATCTGTCATTGTTCATAGCTCTTCCTAAAATCATAAGATCTTAGTATACCTTGGCGAGAATTTGCTAAAATCATAAGATCTTAGTATACCCCGGGGAGAATCCTAGGTCTCCCATAGAATAGGACTAGTAATAATATATGGCATTCGTCATTGTTCATAGCTCTTGCTAAAATCATAAGATCTTAGTATACCTTAGGGAGAATTTGCTAAAATCATAAGATCTTAGTATATCCTGGGGAGAATCCTGGGTCTCCCATAGATTAGGACTGGTAATAATATATGGCATCCATCATTGTTCATAGCTCTTGCTAAAATCATAAGATCTTAGTATACCCTAGGGAGAATCCTGGGTCTCCCATAGATTAGGACTGGTAATAATATATGGCATCCGTCATTGTTCATAACTCTTGCTAAAATCATAAGATCTTAGTATACCCTGGGGAGAATCCTGGGACTCCCATAGATTAGGACTGGTAATAATATATGGCATCCATCATTTTTCATAGCTCTTGCTAAAATCATAAGATCTTAGTATACCCTGGGGAGAATCCTTGGTCTCCTATAGATTTGGACTGGTAATAATATATCGCATCCGTTCTTAGTATACCCTGGGGAGAATCCTGGGTCTCCCATAGATTAGGACCAGTAATAATATATCTCATATGTCATTGTTCTTGGAAGCTCGCAGCATAAACACCACCATTCTTGGAAGCTCGCAATATAGACCCCGCTGTTATTGGAAAATCGCAGCATAGAGACCAATGTTCATGACATATATATATTTGTTTTAGAATTGAATTTAAATTGGGTGAATAAGTATTGCTCATGACCTTTCAAACTAAAACTCAATTAAGATATATGTCCATTAAATTATTTTTTTAATTTAAATCATGAATTATTAATATTCTTTTTGAAATTAATTTGTAAAAGGAGTGAAATCATTATTAGTATTATTGCAATTAATTTGTAAAAAGAGTGAAATCAATTTTTTATCTTTTTATGATTAATATAATTTTTATTGTTATATATATTTTAAGAGTAAAAATTATTTTTGTCATTATATTTAGTTTCATGGAGATGATGGTGAAATTTCCATCATCATAGCAATGAGAAGTTGTAAGAATATTATAGAAAATGTGAAATTATTTTATTGGATTGAATTCACGAATCGATCACAAGGACTAACAACACTTTGCGAATATGGTACTAACAACCTGTTGACACCTAATCCTCAGTGATTGGGGGAATTGAATGTGAACAGTCATCGAGAAGATGAACTGAACAATCACATTCATGTATATAATAGATAGCTGGCTAAATGAATAAATGAATCATTTTTCTGGAGTTACTCCTGGCCTGACATGGTATCAGAGCACAGGTCCCAGGTTCTTTTTTTAGTGTGCCTTGTAACTCCTCTGTCCTCTATCCACTGCCTTCTGCCTGACATGGTATGTGCAGCAGAAGCATGGTGAATGTTTGATAAGGATACATTCGATGAGTTCTGTCCCATACTCTCATAACGCCTGACATGGTTCGATGAGGCTGCGTATTGAACGCTGGTATGTATATGATGGTGCGTTAAACTGTTTTAAGTACTGAGTTAAATGTATTAATTGTGTTGAACAGTAAATAGTCAGACATTGAACAGGCATCTCTCCTTATTTTTCCTACCACTCTCTGTTAGCACCAAGTCTGCCACCCCTCTATCACGCTCTCACTCTTTGACGTTGGACATTCTGAGATATTGTCCCGGATTTGAGTTTTTGTTGTTGCTGCTCTCCATACACATTGAGTATACTTTACCGCCTCGCTGCCAACAATCATATAACTCGCCCTCCATCTTATGCTTTCTCTGTCTGTGCATGCCTTGCTACAATCTTTTCAGAGCACCGGTGACCACTAATTAGAACCCAGCCGACGATTGGACTCTGCCCATATTATTATTGTGGTCTAAGAGTGTTTGCTTGGAGAGCGGGGAATCGAACCAAGGAATATGTGGATGGCCACCGCACCCATCACATTCCTTTCCCGGCATTCAAGAGCAGGTGATACATTCAAAGAAAGTGGGATTTGTTTGAAGGTCGCGTCGGAAGATGTATTATTTGAATATGACTGAGCGTATTATTGAAACTATGCCGAGTGTATTATTGAAACTATGCTGAGCATATTATTTGAATATGACTGAGCATATTATTGAAACTATGCCCAGCGTATTATTTGAATGTGACTGAGCTTATTATTGAAACTATGCGGAGCGTATTATTGAAACTATGCCGAGAACCATGGTGAAGTCTGCCAAAATTTAATGTTGCGATGGGCAACACGAATTTGTTTAATTAAATGACGCGGTTCTATGAAAGCTTTTGAAGTTTGAAAAAAAAAAGAAAGGAAAATCCCTCTTCTACTTTATTATTTGACTCATACATTGAGGATAGTTTTCCTGCCTTCCTTTCTAGCAGCAAAAATTTTTTGTTTGTTCATAAGAGAAAAAAATTTTTCCATTAGAAGTATTAGCCTATAAGCAAAAGTATTTTCTATCAGCAAAAGTAGTTTTTTTACAGAATGCATTCAATCATCTCTATGATAGGAATAGTTCTCACTGGCAAGGAGAACTATCCTGACTGGTCCCGGATGGTACAACACACCCTCATTTTCAATGAGCTGTGGAAAGGAGTGTGTGTCGGAGAAGGAGACAGTGACCCAGAAAAGCCTACATCAGACAAAGAGCTCGCCATCTGGGAAAACAAGAACAGCAAAGCATATGCATTAATCGCAGCATCTGTAAATAAGGAGGTGAGTCGCCACATTTCAACATATTCAACTACCTTTGAAGCTTTACAAAAGCTGAAAGAGCTCTATGACTCACATTCTGCACTTGAAGTCGTCCAACTTATGATTAAACTCTTCACTCTTGAACTGCAAAATAATGATCCTCTTGCTCTTGAATCTGAAATAAAATCTATAATGCATGATATCAAATCCACTAAAGTTGAGCTGGATATCTCTCTTATTGCTTTTCTCAAGGCACTGTATCCTACATACTCCAAATATCTTGAGTCTTTGCAAGCAAATGGAAATCTCAAGGATATAACCTTTGACTCTCTTGTGAAAAAGTTTGCTGAAAGAGAAAAAGCCTTTGGAAAGAAGATAGTCCCTGAATCTTCAGCAGAGACTGTATGCCTGGCTAATAATGAAAAGTATCCTGCTCAAGATTCTACAAGAGGAAGAGGTGGATGAAGAGGAAGAGGAAGATAGTTCAGAGGCAGGGGGGGCAGACATTCTCAAGGAGAAAAGGAAAATTTACATTGTATTCGTTGCAAAAGAAATGGATCACATGATGCCTCTACATGCAAGCTACCATGGGACAAAATTGAACAGAGAAGAAACTAACAGAAAGGTAAAACTGATGACACAGACAAAGGTAAAGCACCTGAATCCGCTCACTATATTGAGGCACAGTGTAACATTGGAGTAAATGAAGATTTGTTTAACACTTCACTTGCTTCCTGGAAAAATGATTGGCTGCTTGATTCAGGAGCAACCTGTCACATGACTCATAGAAAAGACTTTTTGAAGATTTCACTGACAATGTTGATGGAGTAGTTTACTTTGCAGATCAGTCAAAAATCAATCCATCAGGGCTTGGCACAATGAGGCTTAAACTGCCTGGTCTCTCAGACTTTCTTCTTGATCATGTTTTATATCTCCCACAGCTCAAGAGAAACTTGATGTCCTTGGTCCACATCTGCCAGCAAGGTCACTCCATTCATATGTT